>CAUYQU010046017.1:0-11548 GCA_963574635.1 Cheracebus regulus | reverse complement strand
GGAAAAGAAAAAAGGAAGGAAGGTACAGAGGGAGAGAGGGAAGGAGGGAAGAAGGGAGGAAGGAAGGCAGGGGCAGGGGGATGGAGAGAGGGAGGGAACTGACAAAATTATGTGCATGTGTTTCAATAATTATTATTTGTGTGCCTGCTACTGCTCAGGTAGTCAATAAAAATATTTGTTGTTGATGTACTTTAACAACATGTACAGATTTTAGAAGAATTTTGTTTATGCAGAAAGGATGATTTTATATGTTTATCAATATGATAAAACTGTTTAATGTAATTTTAGTTATTTTAGCAGTTCTTATCATGCTAAAGTACTGAGGCTTGTGCAGTAAATGGTGCTGTTATTCTGTTTCTGCATAGAGATTATTAAATCACCCTCAAGATCTACCCTGCCCTTCACTTTCTCCAAAACTTCTTTCTCTTCAAAATCCCCTTAGAGGGTATGTGACATCATAATACTCACATTTACAGTCAGATGCTTGAACATTCTCAGTCTTAAATCCCTTAACATTTTGAAACAGTATTAATCAATATCCACAAAAATTAATTTATATTATATGTGTGTGTGTGTGTGTGTGTGTGTGTGTGTGTGTGTGTGTGTGTATATATATATATATACAGACAGGGGTGAGATGACAGTCCAATTTCATTTATGCGTATGGATATTAATATGGTTTGGCTATGTCCCCACCCAAATCTCATCTTGAATTCCCACTTGTTGTGGGAGGAATCTGCTGGGAGGTAATTGAATCATGAGGGTGGGTATTTCCTGTGCTGTTCTCATGATGGTGAATAAGTCTAATGAGATCTGATGGTTTTAAAAAGGAAGATTTCCCTGCACAAGCTCTCTCTTTACCTGCTGCCATCCAGGTAAGATGTGACTTGCTTTGCCTTGCCTTCCACCATGATTAGGAGCCATCCCCAGCCATGTAGAATTGTAAGTTCATTAAGCCTCTTTGTTTTATAAATTGCCCAGTCTAGGGTATGTCTTTATCAGCAGTGTGAAAACAGACCAATACAGATAGTATATGGATATTCAATTTTCTTAATATTTTTTATTGAAGATACTCTTCCTTTTCATATTTTATATTCTTGACAATTTTGTCCAAGATGAACTCATTATAGATGTGAGGGGTTTTTTTTAGAGCCTTCTTTTCTATTCCATTGGTGAATGTGTATATTTTTATGCCAGTATTGTGCAGTTGTAATTATTATTGCATTGTTGTATAGTATGATATCAGGTAGTGTGATGTCTCCAGTTCCAGCTGTTTTCTTTTTTCTTTCTCATTATTTCCTTGTGCTATTCACAATAGCCAAGTTATGGAATCACATTAGGTGTTCATCCAGGGATGAATGGATTAAGGAAATGTGTTATGTATACAAAATGGAATACTATTTATCTTTAAAAAGTAAAGAAATTCTGTCATTTGTGACAACATGTATAAAATTGGAGAACATTATGCTAAGCAAAATAAGTCAAAAGTAGAATGACAAATTCTGCATGTTCTCACTTACATGTAGAATCTAAAACAATTGAACTCAGAAACAGAGAGTAAAATGATGGTTACCAGAGGCTAGGGGTAATGGGAGTGGGAAGATTATAGCCAATGGATAGAAAGCCTCAGCTAAATAGGAGGAATGAGTTTCAGTTTTTTCACTTTCTCTATTTTCATTTATTTTTTTGTTTTATTGATTCATATTTTACATATTGATGGAATTTTACATATTTAAATAATTATGGAATATTTTACATAACTCATTTATGGATATATATGAGTATTTGTTATATGCATAGAATGAGTAATGGTCAAGTTAGTATATTTGGAGTCTCAATCATTTTGAGTATTTATCATTTCTCTGTGTTAGTAGCATTTCAAGTCCTCTCTTCCAGCTATTTTGAAATATATCACACATTGCAGCTAACTATAGACACTCTAGTCTGCTATCAAACATTAGAACTTATTCTAACTGTAAGCTTGTATCCATACACCAACTGCTCTTAATTTTTCCCTTCTACTCTCATACCCTTCTCATTCTCTAATATTTGTCAATCTATTCTTTCTCCATGAGATCAAGTTTTTTTAGCTCCCACATGTGAGTAAAAGCATGTGGTATTTGTGTTCTGTGCTTGTGTTAGTATTTAACTTAACATAATGACCTCTAGTTCCATCAACTTCACACCATGAAGAACATAGTTAATAGCTGAGTTCTCTACATCTTAATATAACTGAAAGTAAACTTCTAAAGTTGTCATCATCAAAAATGTTAAATATTTGAGGTGATGGATATCTTTATTAGCTTAATTTAATCTTTCCATATTACATTCAAAAATCAATTTTTACTATGTAAATATATGCAATTATTTGCTACTGTAGAATAATTAAATATATAACATTAATAGCATATTTTTTTCTCTATGATATGTTAAATGAAGATTTGAAACCCAAAGCAAACAATAGTAAAATAAAGACTTTATGTTCAGGATAGACCTTGAAAACTTTACTTGTTATTCTACAGGTTTTTGTATTTCAAATGTGAAATTGCTGTTGAATTCAATGTATGAATATGAATACTTCTGAGCCAGACAAAACCAGGAATCTGTCATAGAGGTCATATGATGATATTTCCTCAAGTACAATAACAAATAAATCAGGAAAATAGTTTTCAGAGGTAATTATTGACTAGTAGCAAAGATACTACATCAAGAAGTGCACAGTGGAGTCTAAAATAGGACCAGAAATTTTATAGCTGTAACAATGGTTCTGAAATTTATTTTCTGCACAAAATATGTTTGTCTGAACCTTTGGTAGGACCATATCCAATATTAGCATTCAAATAGACCAACGATCTTAGGCGAGATAACAGAATATAAGCCACATTGAAATAAACAATGTAAATTCAGATATCTGTATATACCTCAAATGGAAAAAAAAATTCAGAAGACTAGTTAGAATTCTACAGTGGCTGCTCAATGTAAATTGGCACTTTAATCCTATTTTAGCTTTCTTATCTCTTAAAACATGTTCTCAGTTTATTGGTATAGGAGATAAAGGCATACAAGTGGTGAAGAATTATTTCATCATTTCTAAACCTAATAAAATTGTCAGTGGGGATTAAACATTAATAAAACAAAAAACACATTGAGGTAGTAAGTATCCCATGTCTGCCTGATGGAACGAAAAGTTGGTAATTACAAAATAATACTAATTAACAATTGTTGAGGATTTAATATAGTGATAGGCACATTGCTAGACAGTGCATATGAATTACCTGACAAATCTTTAAAAATTCTAGAAACTAGGCACTATTTTTGTCCTCATTTTATAAAACCTTAGAAAAATTGTGTAATTGCCTTGTATCACTGCAGCTAATAAATTATGGGACCTATTCTAGGTGACTAGATTTATGACGTAATACATGTATTAGTTTGGGTTTGCATTCAACATTACAAAATTTGATGAAATGCACTTTAATTCTTTTTAATACCATGAAACTAAGGAAGACATGTGTCCACTTAACATGTTTCTAAACTGCAAATAAATATTCAATGTAGAATTAATTCTAATATAAAAATTGGGATACTTTTGGTGGTGTTATGTATTTAATATGTTATTAATATGTAGCCTTAAAACAATGAATGTAGTGTTGTGTTCAGTACTCACTATACAGGAGGACAAGACTGTCTGTTTATCAAAGCAGTGATGTTCCAGAAAGGGTTACCAAGTGACAAGCTATAATGATTGCACAAGAAAATGTTTGACCTGAGGCTCACACATACCTAAAATGAAGATTGTATAAATAACCAAAAGTCTTGATGTCTGAGTTATTAATAATTTAGACTACCATGAATCCTCTGGATAGTGATTTTGTGTTTTTTCTCTCTTTCTACCTGAAACACACACTATTAATATATATTCTATCATTAACTATGTTTTATGAGTTATTCTACAGATAAGAGCATATGTTTTCAATTATTGAAGTTTGATATATTATACTTGTGCATGGTTCACAAAAATGGAAAATGTTAAGTTTATTCATCCCTTTGGACTTACATTACCTAGACATATATTTTAACTCTTCATACTGTTATTTCATATGGTGAAATATTAATTACAATTTCAATTAGATTTACTCTTTTCATTGCTTCCCTTTCCTCAACATCTCTAAGTTTCCATATATTATTTTCTTTTTCTGAAAAAAATCACTTCAACAATCTTGGATTGTATTTGTTTACCAATGTCATTTTCTTTTTCTTTTTTGTTTTTTTTTTTGTTTTTTAATATAGAGTTTCACTCTGTCATTCAGGCTGAAGAGCAGAGGTGTGATCTTGGCTCACTGCAACCTCTGTCTCCCGAGTTCAAGTGATTCTCCTGCCTCAGCCTCCTGAGTAGCTGGGACTATAGGCATGTGCCACCATACCTGGCTAATTTTTGTATGTTTAGTAGAGATGGGGTTTCACTATGTTGGCAAGACTGGTCTTGAACTCCTGACCTCAGGTGATCTGCCCTCCTCAGCCTCCCAAAGAGCTGGGATTACAGGTCTGAACCACCATGTTCAGCCGGTTTAACAAAGTCTTCACACATATATTTTTATTGCTCTACTATTCACAATAGCAAAGACAGGAAATCAACCTAGGTGCCCATCAGTGGTGGAAGAGATAAAGAAAATGTGGCACATATACACCATGGAATACATGCAGCCATACAAAGAAATGAAATCATATCCTTCATAGCAATAAGGATGCAGCTGCAGGCCATTATCCTAAGCAAATTAACATAGAAACGGAAAAACAAATAATGCATGGTCTCACTCATAAGTGGGAGCTAAACATTGAGTACACATAGACATACACATGGAAACAATAGACACTGGGGGCTACTAGAGGAAGGAGACAAGGAGAGGGTAGTAAGGGCTAAAAAGCTAACCACTGGGTGCTATGCTCACTATCTGGGAGACGGGATCAATAAAAGTCCAAACCTCAGTATCACACAAAATATGCTTGTGACAAACCTGAACATGTACCCCTGAATTCTCAATCTAAAATAAAAATTAACAAATTATTTTATCTTATTTTTTAAGAACATTATCACTTGACAGAGAATATAAGGATGAAATGAAGAATGAGGAATATATCTAATTTCATTCATTTCTATCACCTATTGTTTGTTTCTTTGGAAAAATTTTGAGAAAAAATAAGTAATCTGTAGTATTTCTGTAGATTCCTTAACATGTTCTTTTAAATTTTGCTTTCTTCCAGTTTTACTGTGATGAATCTGAGTAGATGTGGTTTGATTTTTGAATTTACTGCTTGTAAATTTAGGTCTTCTTCAGTCTAGGTATATTCTTCTTAGCTATTATCATTTCAAATATTCTACCCTATTCTCTCCTTTCTATATGGCAATTTAAATGTTAATTACAATACCACCGTTCTTCAAAGAGTTCATCTGTGAAATATGCATTATAATTTATTTGGACAGCTCTGTGATTCTGGACAAAATAATTATTAAAAAGTCTTACAACTACTTCATACTTTGATTCATTTTTAAAACTAACATTCCCCCTGAGTACATTTTAGAAAAGAAACTGTCCATCTCTCCAATAATACTCTTAAACCGAGCTAATGTTGAAAACATAAAAAGAAAATAAAAAAGAGAATAACAAAAATACAAAGCAAGTCATTGACATAGTTTTATACACTAAAAAGTCTTTTGAGAAGAAATAGACCTGTAATTTGCGGAACAAAGTAGGTAAACAAAATGGTTTTTTCCATTCTAAGCTAATATTTGAAAGAGTTGTATGAAAACTATGAAACATAGAAAACTAAACATAGAAAACTATGTTACCCTCTTGGGCCAATGACTTACATCAAAAATATTTTAGCAAATGTATATTAACATTTAACAATTTTTGGTAGTATGTTAATGTCTTTTTGAAAAATGAATAAAGATGAGTAGTTCTCCGAAGCAAAACACTTCACTTGACTAAGCAAAAGTAAAATTATGCATAATTTTTACCCACTTAGTGTTTAGAATTTTCAAAAAGAGAATGTAATTACTATGAATTTATAGAAAGAATTTGTATCAAGAATTTTTGTGAAAATAAAAAAGGAAAGTTTTGCAGGACTTTAAGCTAGGCACTGATGGTGGAGTTATAGCTATTATTTTTATAGCTTAAGAATAATAGGACATGTAGAAATTAAAATACACCATTTTGCATTTTGCATATTCCACTTAATTTTTTTTTTTTTTCCTTTTTTGAGATGGAGTCTTGCTCTGTCTCCAGGCTGGAGTGCAGTGGCACAATCTTGGCTCAGTGCAACCTCCACATCCCCAGTTTAAGCCATTTTCCTGCCTCAGCCTCCCGAGTAGCTGAGACTACAGGCACCCACCAACACGCCCATCTAATTTTTGTATTTTTAGTAGAGATGGGGTTTCACCATGTTTGCCGTGATATCAATCTCTTGACCTCGTGATCCACCCACCTTGGCCTCCCAAGTTGTTGAGATTACAGATGTGTGCCACTGCTCCCAGCCTCAAAATTCTTTTTCTGGGAGGTTGGAGGGTACAGAGTGTTTGCTCTTTGTTGTCCAGGCTGAAGTACAACAGCATGATCTCGGCTCACTACAACCTCTACCTCCCAGTTTCAAGCTATTTTCCTGATTAGCTGGGATTACAGACATGCCCTGGTAATTTTCTATTTTTAGTAGAGATGGGATTTCTCCATGTTGGTCAGGCTGGTCTTGAACTCCTGACCTCAGGTGATCCACCCACCATGGCTTCTCAAAGTGCTGGGATTACAGGCATGAGCCACTGTGCCCGGCCTCAAAATTGTTTTAAAAGACCTCACTGCAATATTTTTTTCTGACCATCTAATGTGTATTTTTTTCTGATCATTTATAAGATTTCTATATATTGATATGGTTTTTGAATTTTCTCTAATGTAAGCAAAAAGTTTTAAACCCTATCAATAATTTTAACATTCCCTGATTTTTTTACAGGAAAAATATCTGCACTAAAACTGTTCTTTTTATGTTGCTAGACCAAATCTTACTTTTCACTTAAACTATTTTTATCCTTCATTCACTCATTTATTCATTTATTTGTTTCATAGACACTGGCCTTTGTCTACATTGAGAAACTATATGGCATCATGGTTAAAACTACATTCTCCTAATGGTAGATTAGATAAGGTTCAAATGCTTATGCTGCCATCCCAACAGCTGTCTGAGCTAGGGCCAACAAATTAGCTTTTCAAAGTCAAATATCAGCAAGTCATTTTTATAGTAATTCTGGCAAACAGAAGGCTCAGAGCAAATATTTGATTTTTTTTTTCTAAAAGAAATACTAAACATTTACCTAGAACTGAAAATGACCTGAGGGTAGAGAGCAGGTTCGGTTTCTATATTTGTTGTTACCGTTGTTATCATTGCTGTTTATAACAATGTCAAGCCAAATAATTTGGTTAGCAGGCAGTCCTTGAAAAACAGTAGTCATGCACTGAATATATAATACAAATACTACATTAGGCACCTTACAATTTAGTCAAGTATGTGTAGGCCTAGCAAGTTTTCAGCAACTCATTGGCATATATTTCATATAAAATAAGGAGGATTAGTTAAATAATTAGAAAAATTTGTTATAAAGTTACCTTATTTGTAAAATATGAGTCTCACTAACTACCATGTAAAATTATTTCAAGGAATTAATAAGGTGATACTTGCAAATTTTTTTCATAAGATCATCACTCAATAAATAAAAAGCATTCTAATAACAGTGTCCTACTCAGTAGGGAAATATCAGAGGCATTGCTATTAAGATAAAGAACAAAGCAATGTTACCCTACATTTCCATTATAATTCAGAATTAATGAAGATTATTAGAAATATTAAACAATATATTGGAGGTACCAGCTAAATATATTAGACAAAATGAATCAATTAATTACATAAGAATTGTTTAAGAAGAAGCAAATTGTATACACCATCTCTAAAATTCCCTATTAATGACACAGTTTTCTCAAACAGAAGAGTTCAACACATTAACAGAATACTAAGTAACATACAAATTAAATAGCCTTCATGTACACACACAAACATATAAAAACTAGTTTGAGAGTATAATGGAAGAGAAAACACTTTACAATAGCAACAAGAAAACTTAAAAGTTAAGTACAAACTTAGCAATAGATGTGCAATATCTATAATTTTAAAACATTTATGAACAATAAGGTAAACTTGAACAAATGACAAAACATTTGCTATTAAATAGAATAATTTAAAGTTTGAGTTTTCCGTATGTTAAAAGTAATTTTAATAATAAAAGTAGAATGTAGATCGGTAGAGTCTTAGTCCTTGTTTTGTTGTTAATGGGATACCTGAGATTGGGTAATTTATTAAAAAATAAAAATAAAAACATCTCAGTGGTTTATTTTGCTCATATTCATGAAGGCTAGAAGTCCAAGAGTGGGTAGCCCATCTAGTAAGGGTCTTTTGCTGATTCAACTTATAGTGGAAAGTGGAAGGGGTACTGGACATGTGCAAAGAGACTGGGTAAAATAATTTATTTATGAGAGCAGACTCCTACAACCCAAATATCTTCCAGCAGGCACCACTGCCATTCCAGAAATCACATTTCAACATGATTTTTGGCTGGAGGCAAACCACAGTGAAACCATAGCAGGTGGTTACCAGAGGATAGAAGCACAGTGGCTTTCATTGGGAACTGCTGGTAAAATGGGACAAAGTTTTCAGTCAGACGGAAGAAGTTTTTGAGATCTATTGCACAGCGTGGTCACTATAGTGAATAATGTATATTTCAAATGTACAAAGTATAAATTTAAAATTTTCAAACCACCAAAAATGCATGTAAGACAATTGATATGCTAATTAGGTTGATTTAATTATTCTGCAATGGTAAACTATTACATTGTACCCTGTAAAGATATACAATTAATATTTATAAATTAAAACAAATCACATGATGTATTAGTTTATACTCACACTACTAATAAAGACATACCTCAGACTGGGTAATTTATAATGGAAAGAGGGACTCACAGTTCCACATGGCTGGAGAGGCTTGAAGAAACTTACAATCATGGAAGAAGCGAAAGCAAACTCGTCCTTCACGTGGTGGCAGCAAGGAGAACTGCAGGGAAAAGTGGGGGAAAGCACGTTATAAAACCATCAGATCTCGTGAGAACTCACTCAGTCTCAGGAAAGCAGGAACGGGAAAACTGTCCCCATGATTTAATTATCTTCACCCTCCAACAACACATGGGGATTATAGAAATTGCAATTCATGATCAGATTTGGGTGGGAACACAGCCAAATCTTATCATTCTGCCCCTGGCCCCTCCCATGTCTCATGTCCTCACAATTTAAAACACAACCATGCCCTTCCACTTGTACCCTGAAGTCTTAACTCATTTCAGCTTTAACTCAAAAGTCCAAGTCTAATCTGAGTCAAGGCAAGTCCCTTCCTCCTATGAGCCTGTAAAATCAAAAGCAAGCTAGATACTTCCTAAATACAATGGGGAGTACAGATATTCAGTTAATATAACCATTTCAACTGGGAGAAATTAGCCAAAACAAAGGAGCTATGGGCCCCATGCAACTTTGAAATCCAGTAAGGCAGTCATTACACCTTAAAGTTACAAAATAATCTCCTTTGATTCCATCTCTCATATTCAGGTCATGCTGATGCAAGAGGTGGGCTCCCACAACCTTGGGCAAATCTACCCCTATGGCATTTCAAGGTACAGCCCCCTCCCAGCTGCTTTCATGGGCTGGCACTGAGTGTCTGTGGGTTTTCCAGGTGAAGGGTGGAAGCTGTCGATGGATCCACTATTCTGAGTTCTGGAAGACAGTGGCCCTCTTCTCACAGCTCCACCAGGCAGTGTCCCAATGGGGACAGTGTGTGGGATCTAACCCCACATTTCCCTTCTACATTGCCCTAGCAGAGCTTCTTCATGAGGGCTCTGCCCCTGCAGTAAACTTCTGCCAGGACATCCAGACATTTTCAGACATCATCTGAAATCTAGGTGGAGGTCCCCAAACCTCAGTTTTTGACTTCTGTGCACCCACAGTCTGAACACCACATGAAAGATGCAAAGGATTGGGGTTTTCATCTTCTAAAGCAATGCCCTGTGGTTTACACTGGCCCCTTTTAGCCATGGCTATAGCTGAAGAAGCTGAGACTCAGAGCACTACATTTTGAGGCTGCCTAGAGCAGTGGGGCCCTGGGCTGGGCCCAAAAAGACATTTTTTTCCTGCCTGTGATAGGAGGTGCTCCCATGAAGGACTCTGACATGACTTAGAAACATTTCCCCGTTGTCTTTGTTATTAACATTTGGCTCCTCATTACTTAGACAAATTTATGCACCCAGATTTCTGAACCTTAAATTTCTCCCCAGATAATGGCGTTTTCCTTTTTATCACATGGTTAGGCTGCAAATTTTCTGAACTTATATGGTCTGCTTCCTTTTGAATGCTTTGCCACTTAGAAATGTCTTCCACCAGCTACCCTAAATGATCTCTCTCAAGTTCAAGGCGTCACAGACTCCAGGGCAAGGCAAATTGCCACCAGTCTCTGCTAAAACATAACAAGAGTCACCTTCCCTCCAATTCCGAACAAATTCCTCATATCTATCTGAGATCACCTCAGCCTAAATTTCATTGTCCATTTCACTATCAGCATTTTGGTCAAAGCCATTCAACAGGTCTCTAGGAAGTTCCAAACTTTCCCACATTTTTCTGTCTTCTTATGAGCCCCACAAGTCTCTAGGAAATTTCCAACTTTTCTACATTTTCCTGTCTCGTTCTGAGCCTTCCAAACTCTTCCAACCTCTGCCTCTTGACCAGGTCCAAACTCACTTTCACATTTTTGGTTATCCTTATAGCAGCACCCCATGCTCTGCAGTACCAATTTACTCTATTACTTCATTCCCATCATTTTTGGCAAGTCCTTTACTTTTGACTTTTCCCATTTGTTCATCAGATTTGTGGTACTTTGTTCCTCAAAGCTTAAGAGTTTCTTATGTGTCTGAATTTTGTGCTTCTATCTTTTATACATGTTGCAAACATTTTCTACTAGTTACCTTTGAAATTAGTTTACAGTGTTTTTTCCATACATTAAAAAGTCATCACATTTATTATTATTAATATATTATTTTAATATATTCTTTGTTTCTTCTAGATATTGAGACATAGTTTTAATGTTCCCACACTTGAGGTACAGAGAAATTCAGCCATGTTTTCTTCTAGTATTTGCACAGTTTATATTTTGATTTCTGATGATCTGGGGTTTTTTGTATACAGTTGGATTATTTTCCTCTTTTTTCAAATAACTGACAAGTTTACTAAGAACCACTTATTAAAATGTTCATTATTGCACCAGTTTGCATATACAAATTTCAAATTTTCCACAAGCATTCAGTTCTTGGTTTGTAAATACAACTCTGCAGTTAAAAGAATAACATCTGCATGGAGAAATGGCTGAATCCAGGAAGAAAAAGTAGAAAACAATAATATTATATTTACTTTT
>CAUYQU010046015.1:0-30359 GCA_963574635.1 Cheracebus regulus | reverse complement strand
TCCTCCCACAAATCCACAAAACATACATTTTTCTCAGTATCACATTATACCTATTTTAAAAGTGACCACATAACTGGAAGTAAATCACTCTCCAGCAATTGCATAGCATTTCACAGGTTTAAATAAAATATTGGTTGGCTGCTTGTTTGTTATTTTCAGCCCCTATTCCTTCCTGTCTACATTGTTAAACATAATTATTGGCATAAAAGAGGTTTTTAATACCCATTTTTAGACTGTATTCTAGCCTGGGCAATAAAACAAGAATCCCATTCTCTCTCCCTCTTTCTTTCTCTCTTTCATTCTTTTTTTCTTTCTTTTGCTGTTTCTTTCTCCTTTTCTCTTTTTCTCAAATCTCTTCCTCTTTCTTTCTTTCTTTTTTTCTTTCTTTTGCTGTTTCTTTCTTTCTCCTTTTCTCTCTTTTTCTAAAATCTCTTCCTCTTTCTTTCTTTCATTCTTTTTATTCTAAAAAAAAAAAAAGAAATAATCTATTTGCACATAGCTAAATAAATTTAGAGTTATATCTTACCTTAATTTTCCTTACACTCCTGACAGTTTCCTGATCATTTATAAAAGGAGCTACTTGGTATTATCATCATAGGTCAGTAACTTACTCCTCTTAAATCATTTTCATGACTACCCACTGCCTATAGGATACAATCCAAACTCCAGATGGTGGTATATAAGGCTTTCTCAAGCTTCTGCTACACTTCCCTTCTCAATTCAAACCACCTGTAGTTGTCAAAACATGTCAGTGTGGTCAAAGGCATGAAAAGTGTGTTTACCTGCCACATTTGAGAAATCTGGAAGGTCCTCCCTCCCCAAACCCTGTCCCATCCACCCCCACCACCATCCCCTAATCTCTCTATTATTCTTCATTGTTAAAGAATGGAAGGAAAGTCACCTCTTCTCTATTTCCTAACTTCCTTAGTAGCACTGACTTCCTCTTCCCTCAAGCCCCTGAATGTATTATCTAGTGCTTCTAATGCCTATAAATAACTAAGCTCACTCATTTATCTATGCCTCCCTCCCTCTGACGGTAAGCCAAAAGTTCAAAAGCAAGGGCAGTCACCAACATCCCTACTATTTCACAGTACTGAGCACAAAGTAAGCACACATAAAAATCTGAATGAATGACTGAAGGATGAGGCTTTTATCTCAAGTTCATCACTGTCAACGTTTTTCATTATTCAGCTGACTTTCCTTCTAAACACTGGGAACACAGCAAAAATCAAAATGGAGGCTTCTAAGTTAATTATTTTAGCACTTACCACTCCATCTATTGCCATGTACAGAAGTCGTCTTGGTCTTACAATACTGAAAAGTCTGTCAATGTACTCAAAAATTGCAACCATCATTTCATCTTCATTTTTTGGTGCTGGTCTATAAGGACAAGCAAACAATGTAATATAATACAGTGTTTCCTCTGTTATTTGCTATAACAGTGACAAAAACGGGTTACGTACTTGTCTTCAGGATGAGTACAGGGATGGATGATTCCATTCATATCCAAATACAGATTATCAAACTCCACATCATTTGGATTAGGTTTACTGGCATCAACTGGAATCTTTACACCATTGCATTCTTTTGGCTATGAGGAAGTGATAATTAATAGTAGTTTGATTGTTCAAGTCTAAAAATGACAGATCTTAGGCTAAGAATGAACTTGTGTTTCACTACTGAACTGGAAATAAAACACTTCAAATAACCTTTAAATTATAAGATAAGAAGTTATTTTATTCCTTAAAGCAAACTGAAGCAGATATTTTATCTGTAGGAAGTGGATGGCTTCTAACACAAGTTATTTTTAACAATGTAGGAGATGTTTAGAAAATTCCCAAATCATTCAGGTTGTCCAAGTGAGAGATCATGGGGGTCATCTAAAAATTCATTTCCCTCACCACCCACATCAGTTGGTCCTGTCAAAGTAACGTAAAAAAAGCTTACCTGCTTCATCTCCTTTCATTCCCACCACCATGAACAACAAATTACCATCCCTAACCTAAAAGAGCACAACAACTTTCATCTAGACTGCCCCACCTCTAGACTCTGTTCTTCAGTTCACTGTCTGCATTATCAGAGTTCTCTTTCTAAAACATAAAAGTGTGCAACTTAATCTTACCTAATTTTTCTAATGATTCTCACAGCAGATGCTGACCAATGAGCCTGGACCCTTCCTAATCTCCTTCCTGCCATACTACTGTTAAGGCCCACTCTCTCTCGTAAGTTCCTGGAAAATGCCTTTTGATTTCTCAATGTCTTCACATGATCCTTTTTTCAGAATGCCTTCTTCCTCCCTTGCCAACACCCACTTCTAAAATCTTACTAATTTCCAGGGTCTAGACTTAGATCAAATGTCACTCACTTTATAACACCTTGTAAATATCTTCCAAAAAATTAATTGTTCCTTCTGAATTTCTTATTAATTTTGTTTATTCACTTGTAGCATTTTCATTGTTTCACAATTAATTTGTCAATCTACCCCAGCTACAGCGAGTTCTTCAAAAGGTAAAAGGACTTACTCACTGCCAGAGACACTCAATTAATGTTTTTGTAAATGTTACTATCTTTGTTTTTCTCTTCCAGTGCTTCAGCAAAAGATTAAGACTATGAGATCTAATTTTTATTATTAACAGTAAAAGTCACTTAAAAAATAATTTCCCCAAACACATACAAAGCATCACTTGTAACAGCAAAAACTGTAAGCAATTTAAAAGCCTATCATGTACATACTACATCAAGGATGAACCTCAAAAACATTATGTTAAGTGAAAAAAGCCAGTCATAAAGTACCACTACTATACAATCCCAATTATATGAAGTCTAAAGTAGACATGTTTGCAAATACAGAAAGTAGATTAATGGTTGCTTCAGGTAAAGGCGGAGAGAGGGGAAGGAAATGGGTAGCAACTGCAAATTACTTTTGAGAATGAAGACGTTCTAAAATCAGATAATAGTGATGTCTGCACAACTCTGTAAATATATTAAAAACCACTGAATCATATACTTTCAGCAGGTCGATTTCATGAGATATAAATTATATCTCAACAAAGCTGTTAGAAAAAGAAATAAAAATTTAAAATCAGGCACAGTGGTATGTGCCTGTAGTCCCAGCTACTTCAGAGGCTGAGGTGGGAGGATTGCTTGAGGCCAGGAGTTCAAGACTGCTGTGAGCTATGATCACACCACTGTTCACCAGCCTGGGCGACAGAGTAAGATCTCATCTCTTAAACAAATAAACAGATTAACTTAATTAGAAGAGAGGAAAAAAGCCCATCAGGAAAAGAATAAACTCATATAACATCCATATACTTACTTACAAGATGCAAGTAAGATTGGAAGAGCTAGAGCTAGATGGTCACAAATATACTGCCAAGCCAAAAAAACAAGAACATATACAGTATCCCATTTACAGAAAGTTATGAATAGATAAGAAAGCATTCAATATTGTTCAGGGATGAATACATATGCAATGAAAGGATAGTGAAAAGCAAAGGAATGATAAACACCAACTTCAGGATACTGACTATTTTTGAGAAGGAATCAAAGGAATGTGACTGGGCTTCAAGTTGCATTTAGAATTGCAGGAAAGAATAACAAAAAGGATTTAAGGCAGAATGAAGAAGTAATTAGACGATGTTCTGTACATATATGCTGTGAATCAAGAAAAAAAGGCTTGATCAGAAGCAGTGAGTGGAGTAAGTGGTAAAGAAGAAAGCAGGTCAATTCTTGGGTGTGGAGGGTAGGAGTATAGAAAAAGATTTGATGACCTCAAAATTAAAACAAATTCTACGATGGAAAGAGGCTCTCTGCCTCTCCATTTAACTCTATACCCCAAAGTCCACATCTACCTTCATCCTGTCCAAGCTGCCACCACACTCCTCAGGAAAATCAAAACTCATTCTTTGTGCCCCCCACGAAAGTAAATATTTCACAACTGCTGGCCATATAATCTCAGCTACAATTAGTATCTGGAACATGTCTGTACTCCAATAAAACCTGACTCACAAAAACAGGACATCACTAGCAGACTAATCCCTCTCTGGTGCCTAGCACAAGAAAAGGCACAGCTCTTCACATGGGCTGCAGCTACATAAGAATTTCTACTTCTACAACCTAGAAAATCAAGCAAGTGGACCCTAATGGAATAAGTGGATCCTAATTTTGAGAAAAGGGCTCCAGGTATTCCCAATAAGAAAACTGATTATTTTCCCCTCAGGCATACTGTAGACATGTCCAACGCATTTAGTAAGTAAATTTAGAATTCCTTTCATCAAGAGAAGATTTTGATGCTCAACAAAGGAACTCACTCCTCAAGAACCCTGTCCAATGCTATACCAACATGTTTCCTCTTCAGTTAAAGAGAGACCCTTGATCAAAGGGCAGCTAAAAGGAGAGCCACTCTGAACCCTAAAACCAGTGTATTTCAAGTAATGACTTTTAATTATTTTTTGGATTCCCCAGGTAACAGACTGAGCACATACTGCAGTCTTCCATTTCTACCCCAAAACCACATGAAAGACCAAACAAACAAATCTACTGTATAACTATGATGGAAAACCAGAAGCAGAACTTCTGTGGCTGAGAAGTGATGAGGGATGGCTAAAATATGGGGAACCAACAGCCCTAACTGAAGATGAGTGTAGTACCTCCAACATGTGAGAAGAGATAATGCTGCCAAAGGTGGCCTAACACAAGAGGGCTCCAGGCCCAGAGAGGAGACTCAAGGGACAGCTTCAGGATGATCCATCAGCACCAGTCACAGGAACAGCCAGGTGGGCCAACTCCTGCCCTCTCTTCTCCCTTCATCCACCCAGGTTCCATGTGAGCCAGTCAACTTGAGAAGGGAGCTCCCAGAAAATGTGACAGCTTGGGTTAGAAAGGCAGTGTAGTGCCCTGGCTAAGCATCAATTCCCAGGAAGGAACAGAGAGCACTGGCAGTCAAGGTAGCTCTGCCTAGCAGGAAGCCTGCTCCTTTGTGACATCATGGATAAAGGAGGGGATATATCTATTCCAAATAGGCAGTTGGGATTTCATTCTATTTGTTGCATGAAAATGCCAAGAAATCAAGATAAAGAAGGTATTTAAAGATGTAAATATAATATAAATATACAAATAGTGACGTCTATATAAAAATACATTACGCAGGTTTTGAAGTAAACCCTAAAACGAATTTCATGCCAACCTACTGTTCCAGTCAACCTTATAAAGAGAAACCACTATCGATAGCTCAGTAGATGCATTACTTTTGTTTAAACCTACAAAGGATTTAACAGCAACATTAGAAAAACCATGAATCACATCTGACGTTCCAGGGCAATAGGAGTATCCCACTGATGGAAGTCATATGCCAAACCATACAACTCGGTTTTAGATTTCCCTTAAAGCAGCTTGAAACTATGAAAAGAAATTCAAAACATGGGTGATACTTTAAAGAGAAATGGCCAAAGGGCTAATGAAAAATTAAAATTGCAGTATTTTGCTCAAAAATTCAACCTATAAGATATTTTAACGCTTGTGGGTGATTAGTATTTTTTCAAGTTTACATGTATTAGATCTTCATTTTTATTTGATGTTAGTGAATGAGGAGTAATAATTACCACTAATATTTATGGAGCACTTAACGTGATAAGCACTGTTACAAGGGTTTTTACTCACGGATTATTCCATTCTATCCTCACAACAATCTTGTGAGGTCTGGAGTATCCCACTTAAAATTGAGAACACAAATGCTTAGAGAGGTTAAGTGGCTTTTCCAAAGTCACACTACTGCCAGGTTCAGGAACTAGGATATAAAACCATGACTCAGAGCTAGTACCCTAATGAGTATGTTAGACAAATTAATTGTTAATTTCACTAGATGGAAAGTGATGTGTGCCAAGGTCTATAGCAAGTACTACAGAGGATACAAAATAGGTAAGGTGTGTGAAATTGATCATCATTGCCTACATAAAATCTTATTAGAAGATTTTATTCCCCAATGAAACTGGTAAATATTACTTTTAAAACAAAAACATTTAAAGCCTTTGGAAATGATCCTGAGGGCAAACAGCAAGCAAATCAAGAAAATCTGTAAAAACTTTGGAACCAAATTCATTTGCAAAAGTGCACAGTAATTTAAAAAAAAAAAAAAAAAGGTGTTCTTAAGAACAGTGAAAGTAGGGTAAGGCCCGGTGGCTCATGTCTGTAATCAGCATTTTGGGGGACTGAAGTGGGAAAATGACTTGCACCCAGGAGTTCAAGCCCAGTCTGGGCAACATGGAGAGCCCCATCACTACAAAAAAAAAATAAAGTTTTTTGTTTTTTGTTTTTTTTGAGACAGAGCCTCGCTCTGCCACCAGGCTGCAGTGCAGTGGCACGTTCTCAGCTCACTGTAACTTCCACCTCCAGGGTTCAAGCAATTCTCCTGCCTCAGCCTCCCCAAGTAGCTGGGACTACAGGCATGCGCCACCACGCCCAGCTAATTTCTGTTATTATTTTTTTTTTTTAAAGTAGAGACAGGGTTTCATCGTGTTGGCCAGGATGGTCTCAATCTTTTGACCTCGTGATCCACCTGCCTTAGCCTCCCACAGTGCTAGGATTACAGGCGTGATCCACCTTGCCCAGCCAAAAAAAAAAAAACTTTTAAAAAAAAGTATCAGGCAGGCACAGTGACATGTACCTGTAGTCCCAGCTACCTAGGAGATTAAGGCAGAGGACTGCATCAGTCCAGGAGTTGGAAGCTAAAGTGAGCTGACTGTGCCACTACTGCACTATAGCCTAGGTGGCTATAAAGTTACAAAAAGTTTACTAAAGTTACTAAAGCAAGTGACTGTAGATGGTAATTCAAGTCCATACAAACAATAAGCACAAGTAAAGGTAATTATATATATTTTCCTCCTTTCTTCTCTTAACTGAATTAAAAAGCAATTATATAAAATATTATATAGTATAATGTTGAGCTTATAAGGCATAATGTAATATATGTGTAATATATTTGCTCTAACAGCACAAAAGGGGGTGGATGGAAACAAAGTTGCAGTGGGCTAAGGAAACGGCTACAGATGGTAAAGTAACACTTTTAAAAATGCATTGTTGGGTTATCTCAATATATGTCATAAGTATAACAATACTATAAAAGGGGGGATGGGAATTGAACTACATAGCAGTCAACTTCATTAAATTTCAGCACATATTACATGAATTAAGCTAGTATAAATCTGAAGCTGATTCTGATAAGATACACAGGGTAAGCTCTAGAGCAATGACTTTGAAAAAAATATATAGTAGAAAAAAATCACTAATGAAATTAGAATCCTTCTAGTAACTGGCCACTGAAAAGGAAAAAAAATTAGAATGCTGTATTAGAAAATATCCTCTCATTGCAAAAGAAAGCACAAAGGAGAAACAGAGAAATGACATGAGACATATAGAAAACAAAAAGTAAAATGTAACTCCAACTGTATCAATAATTACATTAAAGTGTGAATGGATGAAACAATCCAACAAAATGGTAACTTGTCAAAGTGGATTTTAAAAACATGACCCAACTATGTGTTATCTACAGGAGATACACCTGAGATTCAAAGACCCAACAGAGTAAAAGTAAATGGATGAGAAAAGATAATCATGCAGACAGCAACCACAGAAAGCTGGAGTGGCTATACTGATATCAGATAAAACAGACTAAACAAAAAATGTTACTGAAGGTAAAGAGGGTCATTTTACAATGATAAAAAGTAAATCCATCAAGAAAAAGATATAACAGTTAAAAATACAGATGCACCTAATAACAGAACACCAAAATACACAAAACAAGACGAGGCAATTCAACAATGATAACTGGAGACTTCAATACTCCACCTTCCATAATAGAACAAAACAGAAGATCAATATAAAAGTGGAAGACTTGAACAACACTATCAAAAGAGACCTAACAGATGTTTATAACACATTCCACCTAACAATAGAATATACATTCTCAAGTGCACATGAAATATGCTCTCAAAAAATTTAAAAGCATATAAATAATACAAAGTATATCCTCTGACCACAACGAAATAAAATTAGAAACCAGTAAAAAAAAGAAAAAAATTAGCAAATTCACAAATACGTGGAAATTAAACAACACAGTCCTAAATAACCAAGGGGTCTAGGAAGAAATCAAAAGGGAAATCAGAAAATACTTTGGGATCAATACAAATAAAGACACAATATATGACATATTACAGAATACATATAAAGCAGTGTTCAGAAATTTAAAGGTGCAAATGCTTGGATTAAGAAATATCTCTTCAGAAGTATTTGGCTTTGAAAAAAATTAGTTAAAAAAAAATTCCAAATCAATTTACCCAACTTTCCACCTTAAGACCCCAACAGAGAGTAAACTAAACCTAAAGCAAGCATAAAGAATAAAAGATTAAAGCAGAAATTAATGAAACAAGAATAGAAAAACAATAGAGAAAAATCAATGAAACCAATAAAGCTAATTCTTTAAAAAGATCAACAAAACCAACAAACCTTCAGCTAGTTGGATGAAAGAGAAAAGACTCAAGTTACCAGAATCAGAGACAAGAGACAGGACACTACTGCCAACTTATAGAAACAAAAGAATTATAAAGAAATACTATGAATAGTCATCTACCAACAAATTAAATAACAGATGAAATGGACAAATTACTAGAAAGACACAAGCTACCAAAAATGATTCAAGAAAGATAGCCTGAATAAACCTGTAACAAGTTAAAAAGATTAAATCAGTAATCCAAAAACTACCCACAAAGGAAAGTCCAAGCCTAAATGGCTTCACTGCCAAATTACACCAGACATTCAAAAGAATAATTTAGTACAAATTCTTCATGAACTCTTGCCAACACATTTTACTGGGCCAATATGACCAATACCAAGACCACACAAAAACATAAAAGAAAAAAATGCAGACCAGCATCTCTTATGAGCATGGATGCAAAAATCCTCAACAAAATACAGTCAGTACTCCGTATGTGTCAATTCTACATCTGCAGAATAGACCAATCATGGATCAAAAATATTCAGGACAAGAAATGGACAGCTGTGTGGGTACTAAACATGTGCAGACCTTTTCTTGTCATTATTTCCTAAATGATACAGCATAACTACTATTCACATGGCATTTACATTGTACCAGGTATTTAAATAACCTAGAGATGATTTAAAATATACGAGAAGATGTGCATAGATTATATGCAAATACTACATTATATATCAGAGATTTGAGCCTCCGTTGATTCTGGCATCCACAGAAGGTCCTGGAACCAATCCCTCACAGATACTGAGAGATGCATGGACTAGCAAACAGAAGCCAGTAATATATTTTAAAAACTTATACACCATGACCAAGTAGGATTTATCCTACAAATGCAAAGTTGCTTGAACATCCAAAAACCAATCAATGCAACACATCATATTAACAGATTACAAAGCAAAATGACATGATCATCTTAGTACACACAGAAAAAGCATTTGAAAAATCCAACAACCAGGACTTTTAAAAATACTCAAGTAGAAATAGAAAGGATATTCTCAACAAAAAGGGTATCTGCAAAGACAAAAACAAAACCCAACAGTTAACATCATACTTGGTAGTTAAAGCCTGAAAGCTTTCCCTCTTAAAATCAGGAATAAGACAAAGATGTCTGCTCTTGCACTTCTATTCTGGTGGTCCCAGCCAGGGCAATTACGCAAGAAAAAAAAAAGGTATTAGTATTTAAAACAAAAAAGGAAAGAAAGAAATAAACTGTATTTGCACATGACATGGTTTTGTATATAGAAAATCCTAAGGAGTTCACTAGAAAATTATTAGAATATATGACTTCAGCAAGATTATAGGATACAAAATCAATATATAAAAATCAATTGAATTTCTACACACTTGCAATGAATATTCCAAAAATAAAATTAAAACATTCTACCCACAATAGTATCTAGAACTAGGGCTAAATCTAACAAAGATATGCAAAATTTATATTTTGAAAACTACAAAACATTGTTGACAGAAATGAAAACAGTTCTAAATAAATGGAAAACATACCATATTCATAGAACAGAAGACTCAACATTAAGATGACAATACTCCCCAAACTGACTAATTCCATGCGATCCATACCAGAATCCCAGCTGACTTATTTGTAGAACCTGACAAGCTGCTTCTAAAATTTCATATAAAATTGCGAGGCACCCATAATAGCCAAAATAATCCTGGAAAAGAATAAAGTAGAATTAATACTCTATTTCCTGATTTCAAAACTTACTACAAAGCAACAGTAATCAAGACCGTGTGGTATTGGCACAAGGATAAACATTTAGATCAATGGAATGGAATTGAGTCCAGAAATAAACTCATATAGCTATTATTAGCTGATTTTTGACAAGGTGTCAAGACCATTTAATGGGGAAAAAAACAGTCTTCAACAAATGGCGCAGAACAACTGGAGAGCCAATGCAAGAAATCAAAGCTGCACAGTTACTTCACACTTCAACTCAACTCAACTCAAATCATGCACCTACATTTAAGAGCTAAAACTATAAAACTGTTCGGAAAAACAGCTGTAAATCTTTGTGACCTTGAATTTGGCAATGGAATTCTTAGATATGCCACCGAAAGCACAAACGATAAAAGAAAAAAACCGATGAACTGCACTTCATCATCAAAATTTTAAACTTTTTTTTTTTTTTTGAGATGGAGTTTTTCACTCTTGCTGCTCAGGCTGAAGTGCCATGGTGCAATCTCAGTTCACTGAAACCACTGCCTCCCAGGTTCAGGCGATTCTCCTGCCTCAGTCTCCCGAATAGCTGAGATTACAGGTGCCCACCACCACACCCAGCTAATTTTTTTGTATTTTTAGTAGAGACGGGGCTTCACCAGGTTGGCCAGGCTGGTCTTGAACTCCTCTCCTCAAGTGATCTGCCTGCCTTAGCCTCCCAAAGTATTGGGATTACAAGCATGAGCCACCAAACCCAACCAAAATTTTAAACTTTTATTCTTCAAAGGACATCATCAAGAAAGTGAAAAGACAATCCACAGAATGTGGGAAATTATTTGCAAATCATTTATTTCATAAGGGATTTATATTGAGAATAATTTTTTTTTAAAAAAACTTATGATTCAATAATAGGAAAACCCAATTGTAAAAGGGCACAGAGGCCGGGCATGGTCACTCATGCCTGTAATCCCGACACTTTGGGAGGCTGAGGCAGGTGGATTATCTGAGCTCATGAGTTCAAGACCAGCCTGGGCAATATGGCAAAACCCCATCTCTACCCAAAATACAAAATGTTAGCCAGGCATGGTGGTATCTGCCTACAGTCTCAGCTACTCAGGAGGCTGAGGTGGGAGGATAACTTGACCCTGGGAGATGAGGGTTGCAGTGAGCCAAGACTGTGCCACTGCACTCCAGCCTAGGTAACAAGAGTGAGACCCCATCTCAACAAAAGCGGGGAAAAGAGACAAAGAACCTCAATAGACATTTCTCCAAAAGATACACAAATGGCCAGTAAGCACATAACAAGACGCTCAACATCACAGTCATCAGGAAAACGCAAATCAAACCACAGGAGGTATCACGTCACATACCCACTAAAATGGCTAAAGCCAAGTCAGATAACAAGTGTTAGCACGTGTAGGATAGCTCTTCAGCTGGCCTTGGACCAATTCAGTTCTCTCCCTTTTCTTGCTCATAGTTCTCAAAAGTGACTGTAGAACATGATGGGAATGTACTATCCTGAAATAGGGAAGAACTGCCTGAAAATGTCCAACCTTGCTCCTCTCTCTCCCAGGAATGTAACATCGTGAGTGAGGGCACAACTGCCCAGGACAAGATGGGCTTTGTTCCTTTCACCCCTGGAAGCAGGTTGTTTTTCAAAGCATTAGCCCAGCGTGTCACATGAACCCTGAGGTGTACAACCCAAGAGTAGGATGCCTTTTGTGGTTCCTCAGCTGCCATGCAAGTGCAGCACTTGTAGTCGAGACTCTATCTGCCCTGGGCATCTTTCCTGAGCTATGAGGGACGACTCCAGAATCAATCCTAGGTTTCTGTTGTCCTTTACTATTTGTAAATAATAAACCCTCTTCATGTAACATTGTATATGGATGTCCTTGTCTTACCAGATTCAGACAAGTCAGTAAGCAGCACACAGTAAAGCTGCTTCACAACAAAAATGTGGAAAAACTGGAACCCTCTTCATACACCACTGGTGGGAATATAAAATAATGCAATCACTTGAGGCTAAGAGTTCAAAACTAGTAGGCAACACAGGGAAATCCCATCTCTTGGGAAAAAAAAGATTAGCCAAGCATGGTGACACATGCCTACAGTCCTAGCTATCTGGGAGACTGAGGCAGGAGAATCGCTTGAACCCAGGAGTTCAAGGCTACAGTGAGCTATGATCACACCATTGCACTCCAGCCTAGACAACAGAGCAAAAACTTGTCTCAAATAAACAAATAAAATAGTGCAGCGACTTTTGGCTGGTACTTCTTCAAATGATTAAACCATATAATCCAGCAACTCTACCCCTAGGTATATACCCGAAAAAAATGAGAACATATCAACACAGAACGTGTACATTAATGTTTAAAACAGTATTATTCATAACAGCCAAAAGATGGAAATAGTTCAAATGTTCATCAACAGAAAAATGGATGAACAAAATGTGGTATATCCATACAATGGCACATTACTTGGCCATAAGCAAATAATAAAGTACTGATACACATTACAACATGTGTGAACTTTGAAAACATAATGCTAAGTGAAAGAAGCCAGCCAGAAGTAACCATATCTATAGATTCCTCTCACATGAAAGTCCAGACTTGGAAAATCTATACTGACATAAAGTAGATTAGAGGCTGCTTAAGGCTGGGAGAAAAGGGGACAGCAGATAGAGGGACAATAATAGTTAAAGGGTACAAGTTTCTTTTCAAGGTGATTAAAATGTTATAAAATTGACTGTGGTGACAGATGCACACATCTGTAAATATGCTAAAAATCATTGAGTTGTACACTTTAAACAGGTGAATTTTATTGTACATAAATCATCTCAACAAAGCTGTTTAAAGAATGTGGTAACCAGCTCCAAAAAATGATCATATTGGAGAAAATAGAATGTACGGTCAAGAATAAATATCCCACTTATTATTTTTCTCCCTTCCCTCAGAGTGATGCCTGTCACAAAAGTAATACTCAATGAAATAGAGGGAAGAGGAAAAAGAGGCAGTGGAGGAAACCTGGATTTCATCACACGAAAACAGTAAGACCATAACTGTACACTACAACACGGTGTTACCAAGAGTTAGACTCAAAAACATCTCTGCCTTTACTTGGACACATAAACTACTAAAAATTAATTTACCAAATAAAATTGTGAAATCAGATTTTCTGAAGAGATGGCATTTAGCAAATGCTTCTGTTCCAGGAATGTAAATGGTATGAACACATCTAATCCTCACAACCACCCTCTGTGATACATACATAGCCAATCTTCATTATTCATGAATCCCATATCTGTAAATATGTCTACTCATTGAAACTTATTTTTAACCCCAAAATTAATAATCATGCTACTTTCTCAGTCATTTGTGGACATGCGCAGAGCAACGAAAAATTGAATCACCCAACACACACATCCCCAGCCGATAACAAACGAGGACACATATGGAGGACTGCATGAGCTGAGCAGTTAAAAGTACCCAAAGCGAAGGAGCTGCTGACTGAA
This sequence comes from Cheracebus regulus, assembly GCA_963574635.1. NCBI lineage: Eukaryota > Metazoa > Chordata > Mammalia > Primates > Pitheciidae > Cheracebus > Cheracebus regulus. Next base: position 16,628 of record CAUYQU010046015.1, on the reverse strand, counting down.
TCAGTCAAGAGCACTTAAGAAGTGAGCAAAGGAAGTAAAATGAAATCATAAGAAACAACCTAAAAGAAGGTATAAGACTTAAGAAATGGAAACAATGAACAGATGAGACAGAAAACAAATAGTAAGATGACAGATTTAAATCTAATCATATCAATAATCTTTTATTTATTTTTTGAGTCAGAGGGTGAGAAATGGGAAAGTTCTTCAAAGTTTGTATCTTAGACGACTTTATAAGGAGTTACCATCTCTTGCTCTATGGTCATTATCCACTATTAGCATAAACATATAGCCATGTATATATTCTCTAAATCAGCTATGTCTTAAATCAACTACCTTGACTCGATCCAGCATGTCTGAACAGAACTGGGCAAGCTCCAAACCCTGATGCATGCCATTCCTTATTTGGAAACCCTCCTGACCTTCTCCTGACTAGCTTCCTACTCTTCCTCATCTTCTTTCTCCTTATCTATCCAGGAAATTTCCAAGTTTTTAGCCAATTGGGTCTAGCATAGAATATGAGGTCCCTTCCACTGGACACAGCAGTAAGGCGATTGCATCAGGTTATGAAAGTTATAAATATCCCTGTCTCCTTTGTTCAGGTGTGCTTTTGTGGCAAGACTGCCAGCCAGTTGCACCCTTCCTGCAGCAAGTAAACTAGCCTTGCTGAGTAATCCATTGTCTCAGTGTGGATTTTTCCAGATGTTATAAACCCATTTCCAACACAGTGTCTCGCTCTTTTGACCAGGCTGGAGTACAGCAGCGTGATCTCAGCTCACTGCAACCTCTGTCTCCTGGGTTCAAGCAATTCTTGTGCCTCAGCCTCCTGAGTAGCTGGGATTACAGATGTGTGCCAACATGCCCAGCTAATTCTTTTTTGTTATTTTTTTTAGTAGAGATGGGGTTTTGCCACGTTGTCCAGGCTGCTCTCGAATTCCTGGCCTCAAGTGATCCATCTTCCTTGGGCTCCCAAAGTGCTGGGATTACAGGTGTGAGCCAACACGCCTTGGCCATCAAAAATCATTTTAAATATAAATGTTCTAAATGGCCCAATTACAAAGCAGACTAGAAAAACAGTTTGGTGGTTCCTCAAAATGCTAAACGAAGAATTACCACATGATCTGATGATTCCACTCATAGGTACATACTCAAAAAAAAATTGAAAGCAGGGACTAAAAAAGATACTTGTACACCAATGTGCAAAGCAGTGTTATTTACAATAGCCTAAAAGTAGAACTAAACAAAGTGTCCAGAGTGTGACATATACATACAATGGGAGTATCATTGAGCTTTAAGAAGGAATGAAATTCTGAGACACACAACATGGACAAGCCTTGAAAATGCTATGCTAAGAGAAACAAGCCAGACACAAAAGAAAAATATTATTTCATTTACATAAGGTAACTAGAACAGGCAAATCTGTAAAGATAGAAGGGGGGGACAAGGAGTTACTGTTTAACAGGTAGAGTTTCTGTTTGGGATGATAAAATTGTTTCGGAAATGAACAGTGGTGACAGTGGCACAACAATGTGAAATATACTTGGTTCCACTGAATTGTACACTTAAAAACAGTCAAAATGGTAATTTTATGTTACGTAGGTTTTACCCCAATAAAAAGAGGGGGCAGAGATTCTGAAACTGTATTAAAAAGCAAGAAACTGTATAAAAAAGCAAGACCCAACTGTCACCTACCTACAAAAACGTCCACTTAAACATAAAGATGAAAACAGGCTAAAATAAACGGATAGAAAAAAATACACCGTGCTGACATTAGCCAAAATAACTGGCTGGATTAATGACAAATAAAACAGATTTCTGAGCAAAGACCATTAATCAAGAATAATGAAGGTCATTTCATAAAGATAGGTGTATTATATTCATTAAAAAACTAGAACAATGTTAAGCATTTATGTACCTAATAAAAGAGCTTCAAAATACAAGGAGCAAAAAATAATAGAATTGAAAGGAGAAACAGAAAATCCAAAAATTATAGTCAAAATTTCACAGCAGCAGAAAATGTATCCTTTTCAGACATAATATAACATTTATGGAGACCATATTCTGAACTAGTCTGATAAACTTTAACAGAACTCAAATTATGTTTAACAGAACTCAAATTAAAAATCACTAACAGAAAAAAAATACCTGGAAAATCTCCCATGTGTGTGAAAACTAAGGAACACTCTTAAATAACCACTGGGCCAAAGGGAGTTTTAGAATATATTTTTAAATGAATGAAAATACAACATGTCAATATTTGTGGCACACTTTTTAAACAATATCTACAAATCAATTTATGGCACTCAAGATCAGAGAAGAAGGAATGTCTCAAAACAATGACCTCAGCTTCTACCTTAATAAACAAGGAAGAGAAAAACCAGTTAAACCCAAAATAAGCATAACAAAGAAATAAATATAAGCGCAGAATCAAAGACATAGAAAACAGAAAAACAATAGAGAAAATTAATGAAACCAAAAGCTAGTTATCTGAGAACAATGTAGCCAGGTTGATAATGGGACAAAAGAAAAAAGGTAGAGTCACAGGTATCAGGAATGAAAGAGGTAACATCACTACATATTCTAATAATATCAAAAGGATAGTAAGTTAATTGTGAGGAAGTAAAAAGAAAACAAAGAAGAAGTAAAAGCAGGATTGAAAACATTTTAATAACAAAAAATACGGATAGTAAGAAAATACTATGAACAACTTTATGTCAGCCAATTTGACTACTTAGAATCAGGGGTGTCCAATCTTTTGGCTTCCCTGGGCCACTTTGGAAGAATTGTCTTGGGCCACTAACACAAATGATAGTTGATGAGCTAAAAAAAAAAAAAAGAAAAGGTCTGTGCATAAATCTCATGATGTTTTAAGAAAGCCTACAAATTTGTGTTGGGCCGCATCCAAAGCATCCTGGGCTGCATGCAGCTCGCAGGCCACAGGTTGGACAAGCTTGACTTAGATGAAATGAATATATCTGTGAAAGATACAAACTACAAAAGCTCATTAAAAAGAAAAAAGTAACCTCAATCTACTAAAGAAACTTAATTTGCAGCTGAAAGCCTTCCCACAAAACTTCAAGTCCAGATGGCTTCACTGGTAAATTCTATCAAATATTTTAGGAAGAAACAATACTAACTCTATACAAACTCTTCCAGAAAACTGAAGGAACTCAATTTGAGGCCAACATTATTCTGACATCTAAACTAGACATTACAAGAATACTACAAATATCTTTTGTGAACAGAGACATAAAAATTCTCAAGGAAACTTTAGCAAACTGGATTCAACAGTATATAAAAATAATACAACATGACCAAGTGGGGTTTATCCAAGGAATGCAAGGTGGGTTTAGCATTTAAAGACCAGTAATTCACCATATGGTTACACCAAAAAATGGAAACCACAGAATGAACTAAAACTACGAAACTTCTCTAAAGCACAGGAGACCTTGGCTTTGACAAAGGATTTCTTAAATACAAAAAGCAGAACTAAAAAGAGAAAAAATTAATAAATCAGACTTTATTGAAATTTTTAAATGTTTGCTCTCAAGACATGTTAAGAAGTAAAAAGACAAGCCACAGATTAAAAGAAAATATTTGCAAAAGCTATCTCAAACTAAGGACTTCTATCTAGTAGTACATGTAACAAATGCTACATTTAAGTAAGACAAGTGAAGGTAAAAATGGGCAAAGGATCTGAACAGATGCCTCACCTCGCCTGTGATGATATACAGAAAGCAAATAAGCACCTGAGGGAAATGCAAGTTAAAACCACAATAAGGTAACAAACAGTAGAATGAAATACCTAAAACTAAAAGGACCAACTATATCAAGTGTTAGTGAGGAAGTTGAGGAACTGGAACCCTGATATGCTGCTGCTGCCAATGTAAAATGGCACAATCAGTTTGAAAAAAAAAGTCTGGCAGGTTTTTCTTTTTAAGTAATCACACACCTACCACACAATCCAACCATTTCACTCTGAATGCTTATCCCCCAAATAAATGAAAGCATATGTCCCTACAAAGACTTGTACACATACGTTCATAGGTTTTTTTGTAAAAGCCAAAAACTGTAAACAATCCCACTGTTCATCAATTAGATGAATGAATAAATAAAATATGGTGTATCTACATACAGAATACTCTCCAAAAATAAAAAGACGAGGCAGGCAGATCACTTGAGATCAGGAGTTCAAAACCAGCCTGGCCAACATGGTGAAACTCAGTTTCTACTAAAAATACAACAATTAGTGAGGCGTGGTGGCACACACCTGTAATCCTGGCTGCTCAGGAGGCTGAAGCAGGAGAATTACTTGTACCTGGAAGGTGAAGGTTGCAGTGAGCCCAGATCACACCACTGCACTCCAGCCTGGGCGACAGAGTAAGACTCTGCCTCAAAAACAAACAAATAAAAATAATAAAAAGAAATAAACTACTGACACATACAACAACGGATGAATTTCAAAATAATTATGCTGAATGAAAGTAACTAAGGCAAAAAAATGAGTATTTACTATATAATCCCATTTATAAAATTACAGAAAATGAAAACTTGTCTATAGAGTCAGAAAGCAAATCAGTGGTTGACAAAAGACAAGTGGCAGAGAGGGATGGTAGATAGGAACTACAAAAGGGCAGAAGGAATGTTTTAGAGGTGATGCTCACTGTCTTGGTTGTGCTGGTTTCACGGATGTATGCATTCTATTAAATTGTACACTTTAAGCCCAGGAGTTTGAGGCTGTAGTGAGCCGTGACTGCATACTACATTCCAGTCTGGTGACAAAGCAAGATGCCATCTCTAAAAAAAGTTTTAAAAAAATTGTACACTTTAACTACCTGCAGTTTATTCTATGTCAAGTATACCTCAACAAAGCTGCAAAAAGGCCAATGGTTGGGGGAGGGGAAGGGAAAGCCAGAGAATAAGAGAGAAAAATAAAAATACACGTGTCGGCAGGACACTGTGGCTCACACTTGTAATCCCAGTACTTTGGGAAGTTGAGGTGGGCGGATCACAAGGTCAAGAGATCCGAGACCACCCTGGCTAACAGAGTGAAACCCCAATAGGGCTGTTGGGCCCCACAGGGTTGTGGGGTGTCCCTTATGCTGTGCTGAAGTGCAGGATTCGAGAAGTAAAGAGACAGGACACTGAAGAACTGGTGAAGAGCATCAGGACTTGGGGGACCACGCCACCTATGAGCGAAGACAGGCAAGGCCCGACCACGCAGAAGTGTCTGTACGTATTAGGTATAGGAAGGGGGAAGGGTTGTAAGTGAGGTTATCATCTATAGGCTTAATGATAGGGCATACATAATCATGTGAGTCACAATCGAGGGGGCCACCCCATTATGTCACCTGGGCAGAGAGGCGGGCCATGCGCAGTAGGGGGCCATGCTGTGTGCAGTAATAGAGGGTCATGTACAGAAAAGGGGTCCACCCCTATTAGGTCACCAAGGCAAGGAGGTGGGCTGTGTGCAACAGGTGTCATGCGTTACACTTTTTATCTGGGGGCTGGAGACTTCAAAGGATTTCTAATAGAAGGAGACTGTAAGCCAATGCAGTGTGAGCTGACAGACTTATGCTCTTCTCTTAAGATATTTATGGGAGGATGTTTTGAGCTAGCACAGAAGTAAGGAAAGAATGACAGGGTGTACAGCCGCCGTTACTGCTCACACCAGAGGGCTTCTTCTCCCTCAGATATTTCCAGGATCTCAAGCCTGAGGCCTACTTTCCACAGGAACTGGATGCAAGGTACTACAACTCCTTTATCAGGAGGAGAGGCTCTTGCTCCAAGCCTGTCATACAGCGTATGCCCTTTCAGGCAGGACGCCACCGCCTGGGTCTTTGGTTCTTGTCCTGGTCTGGCTGTTTTCCCATGTATTGCTTCTATTCTGTGACTGCTCTAGGCATTCCTCCTACTACAAACTACTATGTAGCTATATAGAAGAACTATATAAATCAGCACTAAATGTGTCAGTACAGCTCTGACTATAATACCTAAAGATTATATAGAAAGACTGTATGGAACTAAGTATGATTATATATATAAGCTAGATATCGTGAGCAGTGAGTTATACTTTAGGCACTAATTGTGCCTTCGGTCTGCACAGTTCTCCTTCCTCTGTGCCCATGGTGGGTATTATCCACAAACCCCATCCCTACTAAAAATACGAAAATTAGCTGGGCGTGGCAGCATGTGCTTGTAGTCCCAGCTACTCGGGAGGCTGAGGCAGGAGAATCGGAGGTTACAATGAGCTGAGACTGAGCCACTGCACTATAGCCTGGGTGACGCACGGATACTGCATCTCAAAAAAAAAAAAAAAAAATACATGGGTCTAGGAGGACCAGTATCCTGAGTCTGAAAAGGTAAGAGAAAAAGGTCAAGAAATAATCAAAGAGCATTCCTAAAACTGAACATAAGACTCCGACTCAAAGAGTGAGCCACGTACTAATCAAAATGAATCTAAGTCTAAAATATACACCTAGGTATCTAATAATGAAAGTTTACACTATCAAAAAAAAAACTTTTTAAAATCCAGAAAGAAAAACTGATCAAAAAAGAATGAAAGCATATGTATATAAAAATTAAGGCCTTTTGGTTTCCACACTAGCGCTGACATTTAACAGCTGAGTGACCTTGGGTATGATACTCAACCCTGCTGTGTTTCCATTTTCTCATCTGTAATAATAATAAACATAATAATTTTTTTTTTAGATGGAGTCTCGCTTTGTCCCCAGACTGGAGTGCAGTGGTGAGATCTTGGCTCACTAAAACCTCCACCTCCCAGGTTCAAGCGATTCTCCTGACTCAGCCTCCCAAGTAGCTGGGACTACAGAACCGTGTCAACATGCCCAGCTAATTTTTGTATTTTTAGTAGAGACAGGGTTTCACCATGTTGGCCAGGATGGTCTCGATCTCTTGACCTCTTGATCCACCCATCTCAGCTTCCCAAAGTCCTGGGATTACAACATGGAACCCAGTCAATCAACATAATAATAATTATAACACAATCACAATATTGGTGGTCCCTAAATATCAAGCTTCTATTATTTTTATGTAATAAAAATAATTACAACAGTAGGAGTCATGTGGTTTTGAGGATGAAACAAGTTAATAAAGTGTTTAAAACAATGGTAAGTGCTTCATAAGTGCTGGTTAAATAAATATATCACATTAACACCAAACTTGTCAGCAACAATACTAGATGAAAGAATACAAAAGAACAATTTTTCCAAAGTTTTGAGGGAACCTAATATTAAAACTCGAATTACTGGCCCGGTGTGGTGGTTCACACCTGTAATCCCAGCTACTTGGGAGGCTGAGGCAGGAGAATAGCTTGATCCCAGGAGATGGAGGATGCAGTGAGCTGAGATCACACCACTGCACTCTGGCGTGAATAACAGTGCTAGACTCTGTCTGAAAAAAAAAAAAAAAAAAAACCTCAAACTCCATGCCTAGCTAATGATCATTCACACATATAAGGGTAGAATGCAGCTATTTTGGGGCCTACAATGACTCAGAAATCTCACAACCCACACAGCATTTCTTAAGAATTAAGAATAAAAACTAAGAAAAGGATTTAAATAAAGATGGGCTGGGCGCTATGCCTCATGCCTGTAATCCCATCACAAGGGAGGCCCAGGCAGGCGGATCACGGATCACATTAGGTCAGGATAGTTAGAGACCAGCATGGCCAACATGGCAAAACCTGGTATCCACCAAAAATAAAAAAATTAAAAGGCCAGGTGCAGTGGCTCATGCCTGTAATCTCAGCGCTTTGGGAGGCTGAGGCAGCCAGATCTCCTGAGATCAGGAGTTCGAGACCCAGCCTGGCCAACATGGCAAAACCCCATCTCTATTAAAAAAAAAGTTAGGCCTGGTGGCTTATGCCTGTAGTCTCAGCTATTCAGGAGGCTGAGGCAGGAGGATCACTTGAACCCAGGAGGCAGAGGTTATAGTGAGCCCAGATCGTGCCATTGCACTCCAGCCTAAGAGACAGAACAAGATTCTGTCTCTAAATTAATAATAAATAAATAAAGGAAGAAAGATGATGATCCAGAAAACAGTACCTCCCAGTGAAGAAAAATATAATAGTAATAATAATAAAATCCCAGATGCAGCTTTCCAGCAAGCCTACAGAATAGCCAGGTATGACAGCAAGAACAATAAATAAGGCCTCAAGAAGATGACTTGACAAACTACCTGGTAAAATAGAGTTTGGGTGCAGAAAGACGTAAAGTGGAAAAAGAAAGGCAACCTCGGAAAAAAGACAAAAGCAGCACACACACAAAAAACAGACTCACAGTACATAACCAGAATCTACACAATGTCAAGAGTCAACCATCCTATTTGATTGTTCAGCTTTTTAAACAAATCCAACAAATCTGTATAGTCAAAGCCCTGATCATTTAATTTCGGATGCCCACAACGCAAAAGTACAGCTGACAAACTTGAGGTGAAAGGGAAAAAAAGCTAAGCTCGACCTTAGAAAGCATTAAGACAATGGATAATTTATACAGGCGACTGAATAAAAAAGGCATTATTACTTAGTTATAAAGCTTACCAATAGAAAAAAATACAGTGATTTACTCCATTAAAAGTATAGAGGGAGGGCTAAATGACTAAATCCTCTATTATAGCTAGAATTCAACAGATGTAAAACTTATAAAATGTAAGTATGATATTTAGAAACAGAGCCAAAACAGTAAAAGGTGGAGAAATGGGATGGGAAAGAGTAAAGCAAGGAACTGTTGTTGCTTTCTGTTTAACCCACGTTCAAGTAAAGTTCAATAAAGTTCAATTAAAATTTTACCAAAAAAAACACAAGCATTCGATTTAGCAGTTGTTCTTTGAGAAAAACACAAGAAATAGTGGGAATGTCACCAAAACAAGGCTTTTGGTTCCTCCTTGTACAGAAGCCAAGAAAGTTTAAAAAAAAAAAAAAAGGCAGAAGTAGTAAGTTCACAGTGACAGGGAGCACTGCCTTCAAAAACCAAGGAGCGAGTGTGCATGATGTGCCCCCGAACCTTTTCAATCCAGAAATTCTAATTAAGAGTACAAAATCGAATTCGCACGGAATGACGAAAACAATAAAAATAAAACTCAATGATGGCCAAAAGTCTAATATATTAGCTAACAACAAAAATTCTACTGCTTGAGTACATCCAGTAATCTTTAAAATTTCAACAAGCACCCACCCTATCCAGTAGTCAGGGCACACAAGAAGGGCTACCTTCTCAGAATTCTATAGCGCTCGTCCTGGACCAGACATGCTTCTTTCGAAAAGCTCGCCGCCAGGGATTCTTTTTTAAGGTTGTTAAAAAGCTGGCCTCAGAATCCGTGCACCTCTAACCCGCTAGCTCAACCGACCTGGCGCGCAGTGCTCAAGTACAACAGCCTCTGAACCTCTTCCTAGACCCAAAATGCGCGGTCTCGGGAGGGAACAAAGCAGTGGGCGGAGCCTTCCGGTGCCGGGAAAAAGCTGGCAGGGGAGGAGCGGCCCTCCTGCAAGTTGGAACTGGCTAGGCCCTTGCCCCGCCAAGGGTCCCGAATCCCTCGCCCCCGGCGTCCTGAATCCCACCGCCAGCATCTCACCGCCTGTGGGGCTGCGACTGCTCGCGGGGCTGGCAGCGGGGCGCGAGCTCCGGCAAGGCTACCCGGGGGCAGGTGGCGGAGCCCAAGGACCGCGGCCTAGAAGTGCCGGGGACCCCGGCAGGAGCGTGGCGGCCGCCTGTCGCCTCCTCACCTTCTCTTCCACGCAGTTGACTATGATGGACGGGTACTTGCGGCTGAGCCAGCGGAAGAACGCCGGGACTCCCATAGCTGCACACGGCTGGAGGCGGAGGCCTGCCGGCTGAAGAGCGTAACCAAAGAGACTAGAGCAGCGGCTGCGAGCACGAGCACTTCCTCCCACGTGCACGCGGGCGACCGGAGGTGACGTCACGGCGCCGCTGCCTGGGAAGCGGGGAAGGAGGCTCGGTTGGGTGAGGGAGCGGCGGAAAAGGGCCTCGCCGGGCTGCTAGTGGGAGGTGGAGTCACGCGCCGACCGAGAGGTGATGGTTGCGGCACGCCCTCGCTGGTCCCAGTTCCGGAGCGCGAGGCCGAGCGCGTCTGAGTCACGGGAGCTCAGGGCGACTACTCTGCCGCGGCTCCCCCAGGGTCTCCCCAGCCCCAGTCCTCCTGCTCCCTGGGCACGGAATCGCTGCGCTCTGCAGGCCCCGGGGAAGCTCTCCCTTGCCCGTTTGGTCACCTCTTTTTTGGAAGAACATGTCTTCTTTTGCCTCCATTCTCACCCATCTCAATCTAGGGTAGAATAGAAGCACCCAAACTCACTCGTTATTTCCATTTCCTGGTTTCTCCCGGTTTTGTGCCACAGTACGTACTCCGACTATCAAAAGGAGCATTTTAAAGTATTTTACAGTAATAATGACTGGTTTGCAGAAATTGCTTGTTATTTATGCAAATAAATAATTGTAATAGTTATTGAATGAAATGTTGCCGGCATTTAGCACCCAATACAACCTTCCAGCTACATTTATCAGTGTAAAATAATTGCTAGTATGATTCTCTAGCATTTACTGAGCGTTTACAGTGTACCAAGTCGTAACTAAGGGATTGTCCTATGTAATCATCACTTGAGCCTTGTGAGGGTACTGTTACCACCCTCATGTAAATGATAGGAAAGCCAAGTGATAGAGGGGTTAAGTCACTTATGCATATAACTGCTGTTTCAGTTCAAGCAAAGGTCATTTTTAACCGTCCTCATTCTAACATGATACTTTTATCCTTTGTTTTCTGGTCGCAAATGAATTTTTTTCATATGGAAGGAGAGGTCTGGAAGAGGAGGTGTATGTGTCCGTTTGCTCAAGCTTGGAAGTCTCCCTGAATCCCCTCTTGGTTTGACACACATCACACTCAATGCTAAATGCTGACCTCCAGAGGCCTCTGTGAAGGTACTTCTCCGAGTTACCTGGCAGGCGGTATTTATTGCCTCCTCCTCTGTGGTCTGATGACTACTTTGTTTAAACTACTGATGTGGAAATTGGAGAAATTGTCATCCCGTATTTTACTTAAGGATGGCCAAAACTATTCCGAGTATTATGTCTATGGTGAAATTCCTCCTTTTACCAGAAACAGCCCGTCTGGTTTCCTTGGGAGGTGCTGTTGGAGGAACATGCACACCATAGGCTGTTCAGGGATAGACAGCTGGCCAAGTTGAGCCATTTACAATCCTTAACCAGCATTTTTGGGAGGTTTTGTTTTGGTTTTTTGGTTTGTTTGTTTTTTTTTTTTTTGAGACAGAGTCTTGCTGTGTCATCCAGGCTGGAGTGCAGTGGCAGGATCTCAGCTCATTGCAACCTCCACCTCCTGGGTTTAAGCGATTCTCCTGCCTCAGCCTCCCAAGTAGCTAGGATTACAGGCACCTGCCACCACGGCTCGCTGATTTTTGTATTTTTATTAGAGACGGTGTTTCACCATGTTTGCCAGGCTGGTCTCAAACTCTTAACCCCAGGTGATCTGATCCTACCACCTCGGCCTTCTAAAGTGCTGGGATTACAGGCATGAGCCACACTGCACCCAGCCTTAACCAGCATTTTTGAGTTTTGAACCATAAGAAATTTAAGACTATCTTTCCAGTGGGTAAACGCTAAAAGATAAGAATTGGGATTTATTGTCAGTCAGCAATGAGAGAAGCAGGGTTAATTCCCTGGTTCCAGTTAAATCCCTCTCTTCCCGCCATTTGATCTGTCTTTTGATTCTGTGAGCCAAAAAAGTTTCCTTTTGCCCTAAGCTGGCTTGGGCTAAATTCTTACCTCTTGCAAAGGAAAGAGTCCAGTAACAAAATTTGGGGAATGTAAGCTAATTCACCTGGGTAGTGTAACTGGTTTGCATAGAAGTACAAAAATTGGAGTTTTGGCACTCAGAAAAGGGGAGAGTAAAAGTAGAAACTTGAAAGGTGGCAGGAGGGTATGGACTAAGTATTGTGACACCTTCCCTGGCCGAATGTATCCAGTAAAGCCTGTCAGACTCAGGTTTGGTATGGGTTTTTCTTGTAGAAATCAAAGGAAAAGTCTCCAGTTGGGGTCACTGGTCTGGAACCACCACAGGGTGGACAACATAACAGAGCTCTAGAAGCAGAAGAGGTGAGAAGAATTTATTAGTGTTAGAAATTAGCAGGAAGGCCAGGTGTGGTGCCTCACATCTGTAATCCTATCAAATAGGGAGGCTAAGACAGGAGAATCATTTGAGCCCAAGAATTTAAGGCTGCAGTGAGCTATGATTGCACCACTGTGCTCCAGCCTGGGTGACAGAAAAGACACTATCTCAAAAAAAAAAAAAAAGAAAAGAAAAGAAATATTACCAGAAATACTGAACCTGACTTTGGACTTCTGCAGGCTGAGAACCCAGAGGTTTTGAAACATTTTTGCCTAGATCTCAAAGGGGGAGAGGAAGGCCACAGCTGATATCTGGATTATGATATGAAAAATACATAGAAACTATGATGTTTTAAAATATCCATCAATTCATTTTTAAGCCCCATTAACAATGTAATTATCATAGAAAAAAATCTCAATTTTTTTTTTGCCTACTATTGGTCCCTCAGTTACCAAGGGCTTCCTTTCCCTCTTTGTCCTTACAAAACTCGCTGTGAATAACCTAATGTATTTAAAACAGTAATTTAGTTGAGATAAACATTTTTAATCAGTAGAGTGAAGCAGATTTCCCTCCATAGTGTGGGTGGGCCTCATTTAATCAGTTGAAGTCCTGAATAGAACAAAAAGACTGACCCCCAAGCAAGAGGGAATTCTCTAGCCAACTGCCTTGAGATTTTATCTACCTCCTGAGTCCTGAATCTATTGGCCTACACTGCAGATTTTTACTTAACCAGTCTGTATTATTATGTGAGCCAAATCCTTATAATAAATTTCTTTGTATATGCACACTGGAGAATACTGGCCACTACAGATTCTGGTACTAGAAGTGGTCCAAGTGGAACAGAATCTTAGGAATGCATTTTCGCATTTGGTTCTGAAGTTTCGGGAAATGGTTCCCTAATCTGGTTAAAGACAGGAACGACTGTTTCTGGTAGTAAATAAAACACTGATAGCCTTATGGCATCATGAAGTAATAGAAATACACAAAATAGGCCAGGTGTGGTGGCTCACGCCTGTAATCCCAGCACTTTGGGAGGCCAAGGCGGGCAGATCACCTGAGGTCATGAGACCAGCCCCACCAACATGGAGAAACCCTGTCTCTACTAAAAATAAAAAATCAGTTGGTTGTGGTTCACATGCTTGGAATCCCAGCTACTTGGAATGCTGAGGCAAGTGAATCGCTTGAACCCTGGGAGGCAGAGGTTGTGGTGAGCCGAGATCATGCCATTGTACTCCAGCCTGGGCAACAAGAGTGAAACTCTGTCTCAAAAAGAAGAAAAGAAATACACAAAATATTACCAATTGGATATTCCTCATCAAAACTAAAAAGAAGCAGGATCTGGATGACCATGCGTATGATACTTTATAACATATTTTCCAAAATAGCAAGTATAAGATTGGTTGTCCCTAATGTTACTGGACAAAATGGGAAAAGAAAGGATGAGCTCAGGGATTCAAATTGCCAGCTAAAGCATAATATAAGTGACCTGAAATTTACTGCCCTGAAGGAGACCCTTATCTCCAGTAGCTGCAGAGCCAAGATTGTTAAAAATCAACTCCGAATCACATCCTGTAACTGGCTGAATTAAAATGCAGATTGAATTCTCGACTTCGAAGGTTGTCTACTTCTAAAGTGAAGGCATTGATTGGGAATGAATAGGATCCTGAAAGTTTGAATGGGAGCATATGGAAAGACCTTGATGGCACTGGGGATATTGAGTCCCTAAATTCCAGTGAGTCATCTTTGTCAGTAGAAGCAGTTTCTCCACCCCCACCTGAGGGAACTAACCTTTCATTGCTTAAGGAATCATGACCTCCCCTGATGCACTTGCCTTACAAGACAATGCTGATTCTCCTCAGGGCACATACCCATTACCTCTCTTGGCTTCTAGAACTATAACTAGACTCAAGTCCTAGCAGTCCCAAAAAATGAGGCACAAAATATGATCCATGAGCCATACTGCATTCCAAAAGTACTACTTGAGTTTTCTAATTTAGTCGGAAATCCAGGGAATATGTGGGGGAATGGATATTAAAGGTATGGGATAAAGATGGAAGAAAGATAAAATTCACTCAGGCTGAATGTATTGATAGGGGCCAATTGAGCACCATTTTTGCATTTAATGTTGCAACTCAGGGAGTTAGCGCTGTAACTGATTGGTTGGTTGACTGAAACATGGACCAGAAGGGGGACCACAGTGAGTGAGTGAGAAATGCCAGGCCTACCTTGATTTAATGTAGAGAAGAGAAGCTCAAGCCTGGTTTATAGGTGTTTCTGCATGATGTGCAGGTACCACCTGAAAGTGGACACTGCAGCACTACAGCCCCCGAAACTGACCTCCCCTGAGCAAGAATGGATTCTGCCAGCAGGTGCACCTCTTCCCTGGGTCTCCAGCCTGCCAGCCTACCCCATCAAATTTTGGAGTCATCAAGCCCCCACAATCATGTGAGCCAGTTTCTTCAAATAAAACGTTCTCATATCCTGTTGGTCCTGTTTTTCGGGAGAATTCTGACTAATGCATTTTCAAGATGCATCACCTCTCTAAGCTTCAGTTTCTTCATCTGTAAAATGAAGATCATAGACTTCATAGGTTTTCTCTGAAGATCAGTGATACCATGCCCAGTGCATAGCCCAAAACTTGCTAAGATCCAGGAAGTGATCACCGTTTTATGGCTATCTGTTGTGTTCCACACTGTTTGCTTTGAAGAAGCCTCACAATTTTATTAGCATGTTCTACTTAAAGTATTTTGGACAATTTAATAATCTAGCAGAGCCTCATTTTGCCACTCCCCATCTAGTATTAACTTTCTTTTTCTTTTTTCTTTTTTTTTTCAGATAGGGTCTTTCTCTGTAACCCAGGTGGAAGTGTAGTGGCACAATGCAACCTCCATCTCCCAGACTCAAGCAATCCTCTCCCCTCAGCCTCCCAAGTAGCTGGGACTGCAGGCATGCCACCACACCGCTATAGTGTTCACTTTCTAGTATTGAATCTGTCTTCATCTTCCCTCATTTGTATTTCCTGCTTATTCTCACTTTGCTGAGTTTACACTCGTAGTCTTCCCACCACGTTTTTGCCAGTTCAAATTCTACTCATTCAAATTATCTCATCCCCTCTTCTCCATATAGTCTGTCCTAGCACATGATCCCAAACTGGTTCTTGCCCACTCTCATCTTCCACATCACTCCTGACTCTTTTTGTACATAGTATTGTGTCTTACATTATTTCCTATTTCATTTGTGAACATTCTTTTTCCACTAGTATTCCAAGATAAGGTAGGCTTTGCTGCAGTAACAAGTAATGCCTGAAACCTTATTAGCTTAGTTTATGTGGTATCAGGCTAATCTCCAGAGCTGTCCTCCATGTGGTGACTCAGGAATCCTGCTGCTTTCATCCTGGAATTCTGCCAGCTCAACATGACTGCCACAGTCACTACCAAAAGGGAAGATAAGGCAGGAGGGCTGCACTGGGTGTTTTTATGGGCCAGGCTTCTTAGTGACTTACATCTATTGACCCAAACCCAGTCATAGCCCCAACCCAACTGCAGGAGAGACTGGAAAAGGGTCTGAGAGCTCAAGAATAGGGAAAGGAAATAAGATTGGTGAGTACATGGCCTTGTCTCTGCCACATTCAATAGCTGCAAATCAAACTACTAAATACTAGTGTAAGATCCCTAGTCTTCACTACTTACCTTATAAGTAAAATAAGTTACTGCTCTGAAAGAGCCTACCATCAGTAGCAAGAACAAAATAAAACCACAAAATATGAATGATTAATAAGTCACAGTTTGATCAATAATTAATAAGTCTCCCTCTGAAGTGTATGATTAAAATCCCAGATGAATTGCACAGATAATAATTGCTACAGACACTTAGGAAAAAAGTAGAATTCTTTTTTTTATTTTTTTCTTTTTCCAAGAAAAAAAAAAGAATAAAAGAAAAAAAGAGAAAGAGAAAGAGGGAGAGAGAACGAGAATCTTGCTCTATTGCTCAGGATTTCATTTAAATCTGTGAAATGCTTATGCAATTACTAAAAATGATTTATTTCCTATTATGTGATCACATTTAGAATAGGTATGATATAATATTGAAAAAAAATGTATGTTTTGTGGATATGGGGCGGTAAGTTCTGTAAATATTTATTAAATTTGCTTGTTCCAAGTCTGAGTTCAAATTGTGGGGTTTTTTTGTTTTTTGTTTTTTGCTCTCCATTATGTTGGTAGATCTTCCTCCATCCCTTTATGTTAAGTCTTTGTGTGTCCTTGCCTATAAGAAAGGTCTGAATACAGTGTACTGATGGGTTTTAACTTTTTATTCAGTTTGTCTATATGTTTTTATTGGGGCATTTAATCCATTTAAATTTAGTCTTAATATTGATGTTATTTAAGGCTAACTAGCTGTTTGCCCGTTAGTTGATGTAAATTCTTCATTGTTGTAATATTCTTTACTTTTTGGTAAGTTTTTAGGATAACTGATGCTGG
>CAUYQU010046014.1:0-10344 GCA_963574635.1 Cheracebus regulus | reverse complement strand
TGTCCACTCTAGGCATTCCTCCGATTATGAACTAAGATATAATATAGGTATATATGTAGGGAAATATTCTTTAGGCACTCATACTATCAACTATTATATGATTATATATAGAGGGTTATATAAAGGGATTCTTCAAGCCCTCTTTCTATAAACCAATATATGATTATGTAAAGGATTATATAAAAGGAAATAGCTGAGTAGTAACACTATAAAGTGAGATATTCTTCAAGCCCTCACTGTGCCAGGGTTCTGCTTAGCTCTCATTCCTCGGTGCCTATATGGGGGTTTACCCACACACCTGGCCCACACGCCTGTGCCCCCACCTGAGCCCCCTCGCTTATGCCCACCACCAGTGCCCTCCACCTGAGCCCAATCACATGTGCCCCTCCCAGCTCCAGAGCTCCTGGAGGGTCAGGGGGCTGTTCCGCAGACAGACATCTGGGCCATTGGTGTGACGGCCTTCATCATGTGAGTCCTCCAGCTTGGCTGGGGGTTGTTATGTGGGCGGGGCAGGCTCCCCCATCCACCAGAGGGTGACCTCTGGACCCCTGTACCCCCGTCCACCCGAGGGTGACCTCATGGCCCTTGCACCCCCGTCCACCCGAGGGTGACCTCAGTGCACCTGCATCCCCTCCCCCTCCGCCCTGGTCTACCCGAGGGTGACCTCAGGGCCCAAGCACCCGCCACCCGCACAGGCTGAGCGCTGAGTACCCGGTGAGCAGCGAGGGTGCACGCGACCTGCAGAGAAGCCTGCGCAAGGGGCTGCTCCGCCTGAGCCGCTGCTACGCTGGGCTGTCCGGGGGCGCCGTGGCCTTCTTGCGCAGCACGCTGTGCGCCCAGCCCTGGTAAGGCGCGGCCCTCCCAGCCCCCTCCTCGCCGCCAACTCCGTCCCGTCCCGTCCCGCTCCACCCCACCAGTCTCTCCCCTCCCCCTCCCCCTTTCCTATCCCTCTCCCCCCTTCCCCTCCCCCCTACCCCCTCCCCTCCCCCACTCCTCTACCGCTGCTCGGCTGAGCCTGTCCTACCCAGGGGCCGGCCCTGCGCGTCCAGCTGCCTGCAGTGCCCGTGGCTGACAGAAGAGGGCCCGGCCTGTTCGCCGCCCGCGCCCGTGACCTTCCCCACCGCGCGGTTGCGCGTCTTCGTGCGCGAGCGCGAGAAGAGGCGGGCGCTGCTGTACAAGAGGCACCACCTGGCCCAGGTGCGCTGAGGGGCGCCAATAAAAACGCTCAGCCGGCGCGGAGCCTTCGTCTCCAGGCGTCATTCATTCCGGGAGGGAGGGGTGGGGGCTCCGTCCCGGCCTTCCGGCCCCTCGGGGCCCGCGGGCAGCTGCGACGCCGTCCTTGGGGTCGCTCCCTCCCTCCGACCCTGCGCGCGTTCCGCCCCGCGGGGCGTCTCCGTCCCCGCCCCGGCCTGCGCCTCCGCCTCCTCCAGCCCGCGGCCTCCAGCCCGCGCCCCGCCGCCTGTTTCCAGAACTTCTCTGTCGCAGACGGTGCCCCAGGGAGAGTTCTCGGGCAAAGCGTGTGAGCGAGGGCGGGAGCGCGGGCCACAATCCGCGGGCGGAGAGGAGGCTTCGGGGTCGCTGGCGCGTGGCCTCTGTGAAAAGCATCCCCCCGCTTTCGAGATTCCAGCCCCGCCCAGGCCCTCGCCAAGAGTGCGGGGGTGGGGGGTGTCGCTCAAAGCTCCTGAGCGTCCTTTCCCGCATCTCCTTTGACGTGAGAAAGAAAGGGAACTTGAGACTGGTGCAACCCGGGACACCTGGGAGCTGGCAGGCGGGGCCTTCTCCCCTGGACAGAAAACCGTCCGCAGAGGTCCCTCATACCTGTGTCTAAGCGCAGACCGCTAGGAGGCTGACCCACCCCTCTTGGCTGAAACGGGTCATGCTGATTCCTGGCCAGCTTAGATTTATGGGGACATCCAGTGATGCAGTTATCCTGGCTCTGACAACATGCAACCCAGCGTGAGGCCCTGTTGTTTTAAACGCCCCTTTTAATCACCTAAACACTGGCCGGGCGCAGTGGGTCACGCCTGTAATCCCAGCACTTTGGGAGGCCAAGGTGAGTGGATCACGAGGTCAGGAGTTTGAGACAAGCTTGGCAAATGTAGTGAAACCCTGTGTCTACTAAAAATACAACAATTAGCCGGGCGTGGTGGCACGTGCCTGTAATCCCAGCTACTTGGGGGGCTGAGGCAGGAGAATCACTTGAACCCGGGAGGCGGAGGTTACGGTGAGCCGAGATCATCCACTGCACTCCAGCCTGGGCAACAGAGTGAGACTCCATCTCAAAAAAAAAAAATCACCCAAACAAGAGCCCAAGTCCCATAGTCAGCTCTTCATAGTGCCCGCCCTCTACTGGGGCGGCCCAGGTTCCCGGGTAGGGGTGTGTGTGTTCGTCTTGTTAGACGACAGCTTCGTCCTGGGTGCTGGACAGCAGTCTCCACCCTCCCGGCTCTCAGCCCATCTCAGGGGCCCAATGACAGCCACATGCTGATGGGTCCAGTCTGCAGTGTCCAAATGCTGGATACCTCCCCTGGAAACTTACTGAGGCCAGGACACTTGGAATTAAAATTAAAGCATCGGCCAGGCACGGTGGCTCATGCCTGTAATCCCGGCACTTTGGGAGGCTGAGACGGGAGGATCATTTGAGCCCAGGAGCTCAAGACCAGCCTGGGCAACATGGAGACCCTTGTCTCTACAAAAAATAAAATAGCTTGGCGTGGCAGTGTGCGCCTGTGGTCCCAGCTACTCGGGAGGTGAGCCCAGAGGTCAAGGCTACAGTGAACTGTGATTGTGCCACTACACTCCAGCCTGGGCCACAGCGCAAGACCCTGCCTCTAAAAAGAAAACAAATCCAAACATCTAACTTGAACTGATTGCCCTCACTCCCTCTGCCCCTAAACTGCCCCGGACTTGACCTTCCTCCTCCTCTATGACCTCTGGAGAGTCAGTGTGTCACCACTCAACAGATCACAAAGGGCACAGGCACCATGCACTCACTTTCCCACAATGCTGATGTGCAGGGCCGGGGGGGGGGGGCGGTGCAGGGGGAGTAGTATCTTTTCCTCGCCCATTGCAACGCTCACGATGAACATTGCATGGATGGCCCCAATCTCAAAGACAGGTTAACAAGATAAAGCGTAACACACATCAATTTAACAAAAGGTTTTATGTGACAACTGAGCCTTCAGAAATGAAAACGAAAAAAAACAGGCAAATATACCGATTTTTAATGCCTGGGTTTGATGAAGAATGTACAGTCAGTGCTTTGACAAAAAGCAGGGGCAACTTAATGGAAATAAACCAGGGGCACCTTGCCAAGGCCTGTTTTTGAGCTTCTTGGCCTCTGGAATGAGGGTCCTATGATCTGCTTTTGGGGGCGGTAGGTCAGAGAATTCTCTTATGGCTTCCTTCAAGGGAGAAAGGCAGGAGACGGTCAGAGAGAGACAGTTTCCTTCAGCTGAAGATACTCGGCATGCCAAGGTGCCATATTTTGGGGTATTGCATTCTGAGCTCCGTCACCAACATCTCACAAAACTGTAGTACACTGTGATGACCAGGAAGACTGGTCCAGTCAAGAGAGAGAAAATTTCCATCTCCAGGAATCCCTTATGCTGCCCAAAAAGGCATAAAAATAACCCACCCACTTTCTTCCCACAGAAACGCTCCTTAACCCTGGCACCCAACAATTTGTTCTGCACAAATATAATTTCGTCATTTTAGGAACGTTCTCTAAATGGAATAATCCCATATGTGGTTTTGTGCCTGGCATGATTCTCTGGAAATTCATGAAGGCTGCTGCCTGTGTCAATAGTTCATTCCTTTCTACTGCTGTGGAATATTCCATGTTATGGATGCACCACTGTTTGTGTAACCATTTATCCATTGAAGGACATTTTGGGTCACTCCCAGTTTTGGGCAAGTACAAATAAAGCTGCTGTAAACGTGTACAAGTTGCCGTGTGACTGTTAAGTCTTCATCACTCTGGAATAAATGACCAAGAACACAGAGGCCGTGTCATGTTGTCATTTCATCGGCCAGCTTTATGTCCTCGTGGGTGAAAGATCCTGTTAAAACTTGCGCTCTCAATGAAGAGACCCCCAAACAGGCTTTGTGTGAGCAATATGACTGTTTATTCCCCCGGGTGCAGGAGGGCTGAGGCTGAAAAGGGTGTCAGCGAAGGGTGGGGGGTAGGAGTTGGTTTTATAGATTTGTGGCGGGCAATGGAACTACAGTTTAGAGCGTTTTTTTTGCAAGCTGGGAGGGGGTCATAGGGTGTGGAGTCACCCCGGCTGACCAAGGTCAAGTGTACAGTTCTGTTTTGTTAACTACATTCACACCTGGCGCAACCATCACCATCATTCATCTCCAGACCTCTTCATCTTGCAAAACTGAAACTGTCCTCATTAAAGCCCATTCTTGGCCAGGCGCGGTGGCTCACACCTGTAATCCCAGCACGTTAGGAGGTCGAAGCAGGTGGATCACCTGATGTCACAAGTTCGAGACCAGCCTGGCCAACATGGCAAAACCCTGTCTCTACTAAAAATATAAAAAATAGCCAGGCATAGTGGTGCATGCCTGTAATCCCAGCTACTGGGAGAGCTGAGGCAGGAGAATCACTTGAACCCGGGAGGCAGAGGTTGCAGTGAGCCGAGATCACGCCACTGCACTCCAGACTGGACAACAGAGCCAGACTCTGTCTCAAAAAAAAAAAAAAAAAGAAAAACCACTTTGGTGATCCCAAGGATTTTAGAAGTTATGAGCTAGTGGCTGGGGGTGGTGGCTCATGCCTGTAATCCCAGCACTTTGGGAGGCCGAGGTGGGTGGATCACTTGAGGTCAGGAGTTCGAGACCAGCCTGACCAACACAGTGAAATCCTGTCTCCAAAAAAAAAAAAAAAAAAAAGTTATGAGCTAGTAACTGTGGGTGAAAACCAATATGTATACATAATATCACAATAACCTGGTATCTCGGAAACAGAAGGCTGTGGAAATAGAAGGCAAAGTTGATCATTGGTGCACTGATAATCCCAGTAGAAGGCTTTAATATACTGTGTTTAGAAATCAGTAGGTCAGGCCAGGCACGGTGGATCACGCCTGTAATCCCAGCATGCTGGGAGGCCAAGGTGGGCAGATAACTAGGTCAGGAGATCGAGACAGTCTGGCCAACACAGTGAAACCCCGTCTCTATTAAAAATACAAAAATTAGCTGGGTGTGGTGGCAGGTGCCTGTATTCCCAGCTACTCGTGGGGCTGAGGCAGGAGAATCACTTGAGCCCGGGAGGTGGAGGTTGTAGTGAGCAGAGAGTGCAATTGCTGCACTCCAGCCTGGGTGACAGAGTGAGACCGTCTCAAAAAAAAAAGAAAAGAAAAAGAAATCAATAGGGCAGATGTATAAAAACAAATCAATTTCTGCAACTATTGATGGCATCACTGGGAACATTTATGTGATAGACAGGAAGATGGGTAGGTATGAAGGATCCATATGACTTTCCGATATCCAGAGGCCATCCACATAAACAACTAGGCACTGGGTCAAAATCCTCTCAAAGTGGAGGTCATACAGTCCACATTTCCTGGCCACTGTGAAATGACATTACTCATTGTCAATCAAAGAATAAACAGCAAGTTATAGCTAGCCACTTGGACATTTTAGAAAATATCCTAAATAATTTCTCCACTAAGTGGGACAACCAAATTCATAATTAATTTTAAAGAGGCATCCTAAGGAGGAAGGAGGGAGGCTGGCAGCAAAGGACATTCGTTTATTTCCCCAGCTCTAGGAATTCTTAGGTCAGTGTCAGGGAAATTATTTATTCTGGTCCTATAGGTTTCCTTTGCTAACATGAAAAGGAGATTACTATAGAACATTAAATTAAAAATGTAAGTTTTTTAAATCATACCATGCAAATTTTTTACTACTCTATGGTACCTTAGAAACAAATGCAGGCTATTTCCAGACTCTGCATTCTACAGTGAAAGGTTGATGTGTCTTCAACACAGATGTTCATGCTCACGTGCAGATAAGGATACTGGCACCTTCGGCAACTGGACTAAGAGATAAGATAGGTAGATATACATACACGGATATGAATATATGATAGACATAAAGTTACAGACAGAGGCAGGTAAATATAGAAATGAGAGATGGTCAGGGATGATAGACACTAGAAGACAAATAGATGACAGATGTAGAGACAAAGACATATGGAAAAATAGACAATAGAGCTACAGAAGATAGATATCTACAGATACAGTAAATGGATTGATAGGGATAGAAGATGGACACAGAGATACAGATAGATGGGAATAAATATTACAGATAGAAGAGCTAGGTATAGAGAGAAGACAGATGCAGAGTCAGAAGACAGGTGGATATAATAGGATAGACATGCTAGGTATACAGAGATACAGAAGGTAGATATGTAGAGAGAGATACACAAAGATAGATAGATACATGCATACATTTAAGGCAGTTGCATAATTTAGAATATATTCTCTGCCCATAACAGAGTTAAATTGAAAAGCATGGCCGGGCGCGGTGACTCACACCTGTAATCCCAGCACTTGGGAGGCTGAGGCGGGTGGATCACGAGGTCAAGAGACCGAGACCACCCTGACCAACATGGTGAAACCCCGTCTCTACTAAAAATACAAAAATTAGCTGGGCGTGGTGGCGCAGCCTGTAGTCCCAGCTACTCGGGGGGGCTGAGACAGGAGAATCGCTTGAACCCGGGAGGCGGAGGTTGCGGTGAGCCGAGATCGCACCACTGTGCTCCAGCCTGGGTGACAAGAGCGAAACTCTGTCTCAAAAAACAAAAGAGAAAGAAAAGCAAAGCAGTAACCAATTAAATATATCTGGAAAATCTTCAAGTGTTTGACATGAATAATCCACTTCCAAGTAATCCATGAGTCAGAGAGGAAATGACCAGGGAGACTGAATGAGAACGAAAACACAATATGTCAAAATCTGTGGGCTCTAAAAGTGAATGACATGGGAATTCAGCTAAAGAATACAATCAGTGGACCGAAAAGGTGGCTGGAGGAGTCAAGAGCAGACCTGATCCAGCAGAAAAGTCAGCAAACTCCAAGACAGGTCATTTAAAATTATCCGGTTAGAGGACCAAAAAATAATAATGATAGTAATAAAAAGGACTAAAGAGGGCGGGCATGTGGCTCACGCCTGTAATTCCAGCACTTGTGGGAGGCTGAGGTGGGAGGATTGCCTGAGATCAGGAGTTTGAGACCAGCCTGGTCAACATGGTGAAACCAGGTCTCTACTAAAAAAAAAAAAAAAAAAAATTGAAAATGAGCCCGGAGCTTTGGCAGTCGCCTGTAATCGCAGCTACTCTGGAGGCTGAGGCTGGAGAATCGCTTGAACCCGGGAGGCGGAGGTTGCAGTGAGCCCAGATGGCACCATTGCACTCCAGCCTGGGGAATAAGAGTGAAACTCCGTCTCAAAAAAAAAAGTGAAAAATTAAAAAGGAATAAAGAAAGCCTAAGGGAATCCTAGAACAGAGACAGAAAGGGGCAGAATGCTTAAAGAAATAGTGCCGCAAAAAAAAAAAAAGAAGTAAGAAATAATACCTTAAAACTCCCCAAATCTGGGGAGGCAAATGAACATCTAGATTTGTGAAGTCTAAACGGCCCCCAGTATGCTAAACCAGAGAAGTCTACACTAAGACAGGTTATGATCAGATTGTCAGGGTCAAAGATAAAGAGGGAATTCCGAAAGCAGCATAGGAAAGCGACAAACGTGGGCGCTCCAATTGCATTATCGGGGCTTCTCAGCAGAAACCCTGCAGGCCAAAAGACAGCGGGAGAGTATTTTCAAAGCACTGAAGGAAGAAGAACTGCTAACCAAGAATCTTATTCCCAGCAAAGCTTTCATTTTAAAATAAAGGCAAGACGAAGACTTTCCCAGACAAAAGCTGAGGGAGTTCATCACGGATAGACCTCTTTACAGGAAATGCCAAACAGCATTTTCCCACTTAACAGCAGAGCAAACACAAACAGAACTAAAGGAAGAAATAATAACACGAGAACAGTAAGGGACTTCAATACCCCATATTCAATAATGAATGGAACAACCAGATGGAAGATCAATAAGGAAACAGAAAACTTGAACATTAGACACCAATTACAACTAAAAGACACGTGCAAATATTCCACCTAACAACAGCAGAAGACACATTCTTCTCAAGCACGTAGGGAGCATTCTCAAGACCACGCTGGGCCACAAACAAGTCTTCATAAATTTAAGAAGATTGGAATTGCCTCACAAACACACACACACCTGACAACAGAGTCTCAAAATCCATGAGGCAAAAGCTGTCAGAACTAAAGGGAAAATGGACAATAGTTAATGATTGCAATAGCACTTCCTCAATAATGAACAAAATAACTAGAAAAAATGAGCAAGAATGTAGAAGACTTAGGAAACGCTACCAGACAATTCAGCGAAACTGACATGCATAAATGTTCTGTTTTCTTTTTTTTTGAGATGGAGTTTCGCTCTGTCGCCCAAGCTGGAGTGCACCGGCACGGTCTTAGCTCACAGCAACCTCCGCCTCCCGGGTTCAAGCGATTCCCCTGCTTTAGTCTCTCTAGTAGCTGGGATTACAGGCACGTGCCACCATGCCTGGCTAATGTTTTGTATTTCATAGAGACAGGATTTCACCATGTTGGCCAGGCTGATCTTGAACTCCTGGGTCCAAGCAATCCACCTACCTCAGCCTCCCAGTGTGCTGGAGTTACGGGTGTGAGCCATCATGCCTGGCCCCAACTGTGTGTTCTAAGATTCTAGATTTGTCTATTTGGCAACATGCCATCACAGTGCCAACTGTATTCACTATATATTTTATTTTTTTTTCCTTTTTCTTGCTCTGTCTTGCTCTGTCGCCAGGCTGGAGTGCAGTGGTGTGATCTCGGCTCACCGCAACCTCCACCTCCTGGGTTCAAGCGTTTCTTCTGCCTCAGCCTCCCGAGTAGCTGGGACTACAGGCATGTGCCACCACGCCCAGCTAATTTTTGTATTTTGGGTAGAGACAGGGTTTCACCATGTTGGCCAGGCTGGTCTCGATCTCTTGACCTCATAATCCGCCCACCTGGGCCTCCCAAAGTGCTGAGATTACAGGTGTGAGCCACCACGCCCGGCCTATATTTTATTTTCTATATTTTTGTTGCTTTGAAAGTGTGGCCAAGATGGCCCAGGAGAGACAGCCCCCTTCTCCCAGGGCAGGCATTTCTCAGAGACAGCGGAGGGCTTGCCCAGAACCACACCTTCAACCTCTAGACTAACCAATCCAGAGCTCACACCCCAACCAGTTCCTTTAACAAGCCCTCAGCCGCAGCCAATATGCCTAAATTACCCCAGGGCCAGGCACCCCACAGCTAGCGACAGCCTCTGTTCCCAAAGCCTGCCCCGATGATAGACAGCCACCGATCCTAAGTGTTACCCTGTCCTGCCTTGTCTTTCCCACAAAAATCCCATCAAAGGCTCTGGCCCAGGGTTGCCCCTGATCCTTTATATCCCCTTGTGTGGCCCTGGTCCCCTGGCATGCCCCTTCTCTTGGGAAAAGTAAGTGATAAATTATTTCTTCTTCTTCTTTTTTTGAGTCAGCATCTTGATCTTTCACCTAGACTGGAGTGAGTGGTGTGGTCTCGGCTCACTGCAACCTCTGCCTCGCAGGTCCAAGCGATTCTCCTGCCTCTCAAGTAGCTGAGATGACAGGCATGCACCAAAACGACAGGCTAATTTTTGTCTTTTTAGTAGAGACAGGGTTTCACCATGTTGGCCAGGCTGGTCTCAAACTCCTGGCCTCAAGTGATCTGCCTGCCTCGGCCTCCCAAAATGCTGGGATTACAGGTGTGAGCCACGGCACTTGGTCATAAATTCTTCTTTTCAATAACATTAGGCTCTCCACCATGTTGTCTTCAGTCATCTCCATAAATGAAGCTCCCATGGGTACAGTCATGGACAGGAAGAACCCTCCACTGGACAACAGCAGAATGCACATTCCTAATAGTTCACATGGAGCCAAGGCACTGGCAATCCCCAGGCTGTATAACTGGTCTCAGCTGAAGCCACACAGAGAACGCTTTCTGGCCAAAATGGAGTTTAATTAAAGGAAACAATAGAAGGAAACTTGGAACATTTACAAATATTTGAAAATTAATCAATGCACTTTAAACTGCGACTCCTTTGGCCGGCGCGGCTGTTTTGCCGATGCCCCAGCGCGGCGCTTCTTGGTGCGGAGTATACGGGACGGACGGGCTCCGCTGGTCCCATCCTCACAAGGAAGACAGCAATTGGAAGCACTGAGGACTGAGAGTTTCACAGCAAGCACAG
>CAUYQU010046012.1:0-12782 GCA_963574635.1 Cheracebus regulus | reverse complement strand
CAACGACACCACCCACACCGCCAGCAGATATCCGACACTTTACCACGCAGACGGACATCACATCTCAGCAACTTAAGCAATCACACTGTGATCACCCAGTGGCAACTTAAGCAATCACTCTGGGATCACCCAGCGGCAACTTAAGCAGTCACTCTGGGATCACCCAGCGGCAACTTAAGCAATCACTCTGGGATCACCCAGCGGCAACTTAAGCAGTCACTCTGCGATCACCCAGTGGCAACTTAAGCAATCACTCTGTGATCACCCAGTGGCAACTTAAGCAATCACTCTGGGATCACCCAGCAGCAACTTAAGCAGTCACTCTGGGATCACCCAGCGGCAACTTAAGCAATCACTGTGGGATCACCCAGCAGCAACTTAAGCAATCACTCTGGAATCATCCAGCAGCAACTTAAGCAAGTGATCACCCAGCAGCAACTTAAGCAGTCACCCTGGGATCACCCAGCAGCAACTTAAGCAGTCACTCTGCGATCACCCAGCGGCAACTTAAGCAATCACTCTGCGATCACCCAGCGGCAACTTAAGCAATCACTCTGTGATCACCCAGCGGCAACTTAAGCAATCACTCTGGGATCACAAGTAGGATGGAGTGGGCAGAGAGGGAGGTGGCAGTGATGGCACCAGCCGTTTGCCTCAGCAGCACCTGCTGCGAAGGAAGCCCTTATTCTTCCGGAACCAAATCTGCAGCTCTGCCTGGGGCTGGCCAGCCACTCCTAATGTGCTCTTACTAGAGCGCCCTCACTTACACCTGTTTCACAGAAATGCAGCTTTGCTGTTTCTAAACTGCCACTGCAGCAGAAATCCCAGAACCTGCTCAACGTAAGTAATTCCTACAGAGATTGTTTACATACATGAGACTAAGTACTTCAAGAGACAGATTCCTCAATCTGTCTAGTATCTAAACCTTACCAAGTCTGACAGCAGAGGTCTGGACAAACTACTACTCCTGTCATAAAAGTTAAAATGTTCTAGGACACAGCAAGTGCTATGAATGCTTGTTATGAATAATGGATATGAACCCAGACTGTAGTTTAAAAAAACAGAGATGTGCACCAACTGCAAGCATGACTGAAAGATCTCTTCTGAATGTAGCTAAGCATCAGCCGAAGGAGGCAGGTGGAGACAGTCTGTGCTGTGCCCGCCCCTGAAGCCACACTGTCGACTCAGTGCCTGTGATGGCAGCGAATCTCACCTGCAAGCAAATCGCCAGGTTCACCCTGCAGCCAAATGAGGTGCTGACGGCCCGCGGGTGAAGGCCCAGGTCCTTAAACAGCTTTGAGAATGACTGTGTGAGTGCGATCCGAGGCCGCTCTTCTGCCACGACCACACAGGTCCTTACTCGGGACAAGTCCAGCCCTCGAGCCTGGAGATAACAACAGAGAAACTGAGTCAGCCCCCATGTGCTGAGCTTGGAGTGAGCCAGAGATTCCTTCGCTCGGATCCCCGCATAAACACTGGAAAACTCAGCACAGCTATACAACCTGTGTGCACTTCGTTAACAAATCCAGGGTGTTGGTGAAAAAGACATTCATGCAGCTTATTCAAATGATTAAGAACGAAATTATAAACATGTCTCAAACAGCCACCTGGAGCCACATAACTGTGATGAGGAAAAAGGCTGAGGAAAAGCAACTTCCTGGATGAGATGATTAAAGGCAGTTTGGGAAAGGAGAGGCATTTGATACATTCTTCTGGGCATGGATGTACAAGAACACACACTGGAGAGAAACAGGAAAAATCCACATATTTTAAAGAGTTGGGGTCTTGTTATGTTGCCCAGGCTGCAGTTGAACTCCTGGGCTCAAGAGACCCTCCTCCCTTTAGTAGACTCCCCACTTTCATCTCCCAAGTAGCTGAGACTACAGGCATGTACCAACCACCACACCCAGCATGAAAACCTACATTTTAATATATAGGAATATAAAACTAAATTTTTTAGATGACTTTATACAGACAGTGCTCCATTTATGTCCCATTACACTGAGAGGGTCACAGATAAATTCTCTCAAGTGTGTCCGTTTCTACCGTAAGCATAAGATTAAGAACATCTCTCAGTTTCCACACCAAACTTAGTCAGCTGAGCACAACAGCAAAAGTCATACAAGGATTTCAAAGAGGTAAGCACAGCTCGCTCTGTGGTAAAAGCTGGCTCTGCCTGGGCCAACTGGAAGGAAAAGAAGCTAGCGATAGGCTCACGAATGTGAAGGCGAACCGTGAATGACCACATCTTGGGGTGGAAACCAGAGCTACTAAGAGGGAAACCACCAAAACCCCAACTGTCAGGTCCTTCGAGCCCTTTCAAGGCAGCCTTGGCATGTGGACAACTGACAAGAGTCCCGATAAGGAGACGCAGCTCTAGCTTTGGCATTTACTCTCAGTGTACAGGCATGACCGCACACACAGAGGTAACCAGGAAAAACTCAAGCTGGGTAATTCGAATTACATACTCACACGTGTGCATGTCTGACAGGCAGAGCCACATGCAGCTCCAACAGCAGGTCTGAAGCCAGAGATTCTAAATTTGGCTCCAGGTTCATTCAAGGTAAGAACCTGGAAATGTACCTTAATTTCTCTGTGACATAACTTTCTTCATCTTTAAAATGGAGACAATAACAGCTCCTATTTCGGAGAGCTATTGTGAGGATTAAATGAATACGTAAAATGCTAAGTGACCCTCAACTATGTCATTACTATTTTATTTGGTTATTTATATATGTGCCTACAGGAAGTTCAGGAAAATGTACTCAGTTTCTAATACAATACCGGTGAACGTGAACAATATTTTGTAACTTTTTCCTATATAAATACAAAACTTAAAATGATTGCATAATTACTTATGTTACATAAAGTTATCTTGCATTTTGCTTTTCTGATCAAGCTTAATGCATTAGGAAGACAAAATGCAGCACAGATAAATGTACCACTGAGCTATTTATCTGTGTGTAGATGACACAAACACAAATACAATCTGTGTATACACAAAGACATACATACATCCAAACAGTACATAGTTGAAATCTAATCAAAACTGATCATATGATTATTCGCTCCTAGTTACTTGGAAACAAAGACTACTTAATTTACCATGAAGATGTACCTATCAAAATGTCCTTGGTTTAAATGGAGGGAAATGCTACTAATCTTACATAATGGCAATTATTAAAAAACAAAACACAACACTGTTAATTGTAAAACAAATTTAGCTCAGGGTCCAGATCTACAAATCAGGGTCTCCAGAGAAAACAAAAATGAGTGGTTAAATTCAAATCTACCTTCTTAAACACCAATATCAGATAAACTTAACATCACCTAAGAGCTTCTAAACACCGAACACTTCAGAACACTGAATCCACCAAACAAACAAACCAAAAAACAAATTCAGGATCTTTAAGTAGACCCAGTGGAATGATAGACATTGAAAGTATTTTACATTCTGGCTCGTTACTGTCTGTGGTTGTGGGGAAATATTCGTGTTAAAAACATTTTCATGTTTTTACAGGTGGCTCATGCCTGTAAACCCAGCACTTTGGGAGGCAGAGGTGGGCGGATCAGCTGAGGTCAGGAGTTCAAGACCAGCCTGACCAACATGGAAAAACCCTGTCTCTACTAAAATTACAAAATTAGCCAGGCGTGGTGGCGCACGCCTGCAATCCCAGCTACTCTGGAGGCTGAGGCAGGAAAATCATTTGAACCTGGGAGGTGGAGGTTGCGGTGAGCCGAGATCGTGCCATTGCAATGCAGCCGGGCCAACAAGAGCGAAACTCCACCTTAGGGAAAAAAACAAAAAACAAAAAAACCATTTTCATGGCTGGGTGTGGTGGCTCACGCTTATAATCCCAGCACTTTGGGAGGCCGAGGCAGGTGGATCACGAGGTCCGGAGTTCAAGATCAGTCTGGCCAACATGGTGAAACCCTGTCTCTACTAAAAAAAAATAAGAGAATTAGCTGGGCACGGTGGCGCATGCCTGTAATCCCAGCTGCTTGGGAGGCTGAAGCAGAATTGCTTGAGTCAGGACCCAGGAGGCAGGGGGCTGCAGTGAGCCGAGATCATGCCACTGCACTCCAGCCTGGGCTACAGAGGTTCCATCCAAAAAAAATTTCATATGAAGGCAGTTTGTAAGCTTCAGGTGACGTTAGAATAAACCTAAGCTTTTTTTTGAGGATTGTTTTAAATTCACCCAATCACAGATGTGCCTTCTTAGAAATGAGTCCCCGTAGGCTCGCGGGGCGCTGAGCTGCCAAGGGAGCTGCTTACCTTGAGGGACTCTGTTTGTGAGCCCAGCCCCTTGGTGCACAGCTCCATCACGGAGTAGGAGCAAAACGTGTCTCGGACTTTGTACTGACTCACGGCAAGAAGCCACAAGGCAGGGTTGGTTTCCAGCTCAGAGGGTGGGATCAGGATGGACTGGTGCCCAGAATACACACTGCAGAGAAAGAAGAGGCTGTGAGGGCGGGAGCTCAGCAGGGCTGGAGGCTCAGGGCAGCACTGACTCTGAGGAAAAAGAGGACCGGGAACAGCCCGTGCTGCCATTTGTAGATGGGGACAGTAAAAGCAACGCTGCAAATTGCAACATGAAAGCATTCTGAAAAGGAAATATGTACTAAAGAATCACGAGGCAGTCACTACCACCACCACTCTGAACACATAATTAAGACATCTAAATGCTGTGATGCTGTTACATCTCTCAGATCTGCATCAGTAAACTGGTCCTTTTTCTTAGTAGAAAACATAGGGATCAAGTTTTTGCAAAAAAAATGGCTAACTTCAGAACAGAAGCTAGCAAACCACAGACACTGCCTGTTTTTGTAAAAAAAAGTTTTATTGGAACAGGGCCACCACCACTCATTTAAATATTGTCTCCAGCAGCTTTGAGCTGAGTGGTTGGACAAAGACCACAGAACCTAAAATATTTACCAAACAGCAATTTAAGAAAGAGTAGGCCTATACCTGGTTTAGAAAACAGATAGCCAGGGTGAAAAAAAGACAATTATGATAATTAAAGTTAGTCACCCAATCTTTTTAAGTTTGGATTTTTACTTAAAAATCATCCCAGCAAATTACCAAACAGAAGCAATGAGGGAAATATAACCATTCTTTAATTTTACCTTCATACTAGAGAACAGATTTAGAGAAATGAAGAACTAATAGGTTACATATTTCAATTCATCATCAATTGATGGGGTAAGTGTGGATTTAATAAACAACTTGTCAAAACTCCATTTTTAATGGTTTTAATTTTTTGGTTTACTACTATGAATTCACATTAATAGACATCACACATTAAAATATCCTAGAGACATCACGTTCTAAAAGTTAACGAATGAGAACGTTCTGTTGCCCAGGCTGGAGTACAGTGGTGGGATCACAGCTCTACTGTAACCTCAGATGCTTGGGCTCCAGCCAGCCTCCTACCTCTCCTGAGTCGTAGGTCCATGGTGCGCACCACCACGCCTGACCTTTTATTTATTTTTGCAGTGGTAGGGTCTCACTATGTTGCCCAGGCTCATCTTGAACTTCTGGGCTCAAGCAATCCTATCTTGTTCCTGCTATGGCCATGTAAGATGTGCCTGGGCCTCCCCAAGTGTTGGGATTACAGGCATGAGCCACCATGCCCAACCTACACAATTTTTTGGGGGGGCAGAGTCTGACTGTCACCCAGGCTGTAGTGCAGGAGCATGATCTTGGCTCACTGTAACCTCAGCCTTTTGAGCTGAAGCCATCCTTCCACCTCAACCCAAGTAGCTGGGACTATAGGTGTATACCACTAGGCCTGGCTAATTTTTGTACTTTTTTTTTTTTTTTTTTTGTAGAGACAGGGTTTCATCACGTTGCTCAGGCTGGTCTCAAACTCCTGGTTTCAAGTGCTCCTTCTGTCTTGGCCTCCCAAAATGCTAGGATTACAGGCATAAGCCACCGCGAGAGGCCTACACAAAATTTCATCAATGAAATAGCACTATGGTTAACAAGTTAGGTCTTGTTAACCACTATGCTATAATACTAAAGCCAGTTCTTTAATGCGGCCAATCTCATTTAAAAATTTTCGTAATTGTTCACAACCAGTTAAAGAAATGTAAGGAAGTTAAGTTGGCTAACAAAATATATTTCAAACAGGACTCTTAGCATGAAAAACTACTCTTCGGCAAATGTGACAAAGGTGTTTTGGGGCAAGTTTCCGTTTCTTTCTTCATTCTCTATCACAAAGCTTTATTTATTTTTGTTAAAAGGAAACACAGTCAGCCCTCTGTATCTGTGGGTTCCCCATCTGTGGCTTCAACCATGAATCAAAGATATTCATGAAAAAAACTGCATCTATACCTAACTTGTAGACTTTCTTGTCATTATTGACTGAACAACATAATACAACTATTTACATAGCATTTACATTGTATTAGGTACTACAAGTAATCCAGAAATTATTTAAAATGTAAGAAAGGAAGTGTATAGGTGATTTGCAAACACTATGCCATTTTGTATCAGGGATTTGAGCACCCTCGCTTTTTGGTATCTGCAGGGGTCTTAGAACCTGTCTCCTCCATTTACACTGAGGGACGACTGTAAACAATGACCTTTTCAAGGGTTTAATCATTTGAGATCAGGGTTAGGCATATAAGGGGTGAATATCAGACCTTGAATTATTACTCTATTGTAAGTTGGCCATTTTGTCTTAGTTTCAAAAATTTTATCGTGGTAAAACATATGTAACACAAAGTTTACCATATTAACCACTTCCTTTTTCTGTGACAGAGTCTCACTTTGTCACCCATGCTAGAGTGCAGTGGTGTGATCACAGATCACTGCAGCCCTGACCTCCTGGGCTTAAGTGATCCTCCCATCTTCCAAGTATCTGGGACTACAGGCACGTACTACCGTGACTGGCTAAATTTTTTCAGGGGGAGATGGGGTCTCACTATGTTGCCCAGACTGGTCTGGAACTCCTAGGTTTAAGCAATCCTCCTGCCTCGGACTCCCAAAGTCATTGTAACCATTTCTAAGTATTCCTTGAAGTGGCTTCCTCAAAAATACACATCAGCATTAATGATTTGCTTGGTCAGAACTGTCAGCATACAAACGAGCTTGGATACCCAATGTGAATTCCTGGCTGAAGAATTTCAAACATACCTGTGAAAACTAAATATAGTTTCATCTCCTTCCTCATCCCCATAAGAAAGAAGTCAACATTTAGAAAAAACGACTAAGTCCTGACAGCAGAAACAAATAGAAAACCCAACTCATGATTTCCTACTTGCCCTTACCTCGCTCAATATGACAAATGTTGATTAGTCGCTGTATTAGCCAAAACTGATTTTTTTTGGCACTGACAATAAATACTATGGACAAGACAAACCTACTTAATAGCAGGTTGTTTACTCTGAAGACATTATTTTCCGATAATGTTTGGAACCTGAGCTGTTGTTCTTTAGATCTTAACTTCTAAAAGAACAAAATAATTAAAAATGGACATTTTAGTAAGTAGTATAAATTTGCACATTAGCAATTTGACGATTTCAGATTACTAACCTGACAAAACATACCAACAACTGAAATCTCTTCCAACTTGGGCATTCAACAAGACAGGTTCACCTCACCTGGGGGCGGTCCCTGGTTGAGCCCCCTCTGCCAGCAGGTATGACATCCAGCCCAGGATCTCCCTACACATTTTAGCTACTGCAATGAAGTGCTTTATTCTTTTTTTGTTTCGAGACACAGTCTCACTCTGTCACCCAGGCTGGAGTGCAGTGGTGTGATCTTGGCTCAATGCAACATCCGCCTCCAGGGTTCAAGTGATTCTCCTGCCTAGCCTCCTAACTGTGATGACAGGCATGTGCCACCACACTAGGCTAATTTTTATATTTTTAGTAGAGATGGGGTTTCACCATGTTGGCCAGGCCGGTCTCGAACTCCTGACCTCAAGTGATCCACCCGCCTCGGCCTCCCAAAGTGTTGGGACTAAAGGCATGAGTCATTGTCCCTGGCCTATTCTTTTTAAAAAATGCACCAGCTTTATTTAGGTATACTTTGTATACCCTAAGGTTCACTCATTTTAAGCACAGAATTAAATGACTTTTAGTAAACTTGAAGAGTTACTCTAGAACATCCCCATCACCTGAAAGGGATCCCCTCTGTCCATTTGCATCAATCCCATTTCCAGCCCCGGCCCCAGACAATCATCGCTCTACTCTGTTTTCACAAATTGGCCTTTTCTAGACACTGCCTACCACATAGCCATGCTTCCTTCCCTTGGCAGGTGCTTCTGAGCTCAACCCACACAGAAGCACCCACCATATGGATGTGACAGGCATCACTTGTTCATTTACCTGTCACTTGTGGACACCTGAATCATTTCCTCATGTTGACCGAGGTTCCAGGGAACTTACATCAAGTCTTTGTGTGGACGTTCATTTTCCCTTCTCGGAGTGCAGCTGCTGGTTCATGCAGTAAGTCTGCTTAATTGTTAAGATCATGCCAAACGGTGGTTTACCCATTTTACATTTCCATTATCAATGTATGAGAATTCATTTTTCCACCTTCTTGGTTACTGTTGCTTTGCAGTGTAAGTTTTGAAGTCAGAAAACATGATATAAAAATTATTTGACCACAAATATAAGGGTTTATTTCAGGACTCTCAATTGTTTCTCTCTCTCTCTCTCTCTCTCTCTCTCCCTCACACACACACTCTCCCTCACACTCTCTCTCTCTGTCCTATGCAGTGCCACACTGTTTTGGTTACTGTAGCTTTGCAGTATTTTTGAAATCAGAATTGAGAAGTTCTGAATTCTCCAATTTTGTTATTCCATTTTAAAACTGCTTTTATTGTGGGTCCTTTATATTCACTTTAGGATATTATCAATTTCTACTCAACACTCCCCCCCACAAAAAAAAAACAGCCTGCCAAGATTTTGATAGGAATTACACTGAACCTACAAAACAATATGCGAAGAACTACCACTTTTTAATTATATGATTTCATTTATATAAAATGTCCAGGATAGTCAAATCAATACAGACCAAAAGTAGATTACTGGTTGCCAGGGGTTGAAGGTAGAGAGGAAATGGGGAGTGACTTTAATGGGGACAGGGTTCTTTTTTAAACTTTAAGTTCTGGGGAACATGTGCAGAATGTGGTTTGTTACACAGGTACACATGTATCATGGTGGTTGGCTGCATCCATCACCCTATCATCCACATTAGGTATTTCTCCTAATACTATCCCTCCCCTAGCCACCCACCCTTTGACAGGCCCCAGTATGTTACATGACCCTTGCTGTGTCCATGTGTTCTCATTGTTCAACTTCTATTATGAGTGAGAACATGCGGTGTTTGGTTTTCTGTTCTTGTGTTAATTTGCTGAGAATGGGTTCCAGCTTTATCCATGTCCCTGCAAAGGACATCAACTCATCCTTTTTTATGGCTGCATAGTATTCCATGGTGTATATGTGCCACATTTTCTTTACCCAGTCTATCATTGATGGGCATTTGGGTTCCAAGTCTTTGCTATTGTGAACAGCACTGCAATGAACAAAAATGTACATGTGTCTTTATAATAGAATGATTTATAATCCTTTGGGTATATACCCGGTATGGGATTGCTGGGTCAAATGGTATTTCTAGTTCTAGAGCCTTGAGGAATCACCATACTGTCTTCCACAATGGTGAACTAATTTACACTCCCACCAACAGTATAAAAGCATTCCTATTTCTCCATATCCTCTCCAGCATCTGTTGTCTCCTGACTTTTTGATGACTGCCACTCAACTGGCGTGAGATGGTATCTCATTGTGGTTTCGATTTGCATTTCTCTAATGACCAGTGATGATAAGCTTTTATTCCTCTTTGTTGGCCACATAAATGTCTCCTTTTGGAAGTGTCCATTCATATCCTTCGTCCACTTTTTGATGGGGTTGTTTTTTTCTTAATAAGTTCTTTGTAGATTCTAGATATTAGCCCTTTGTCAGATGGGTAGATTACAAAAATTTTCTCCCATTCTGTAGGGTGCCTGTTCACTCTGATGATAGTTTCTTTTGCTGTTCAGAAGGTCTTTAGTTTAATTAGATCCCGTTTGTCAATTTTGGCTTTTGTTGCCACTGCTTTTGGTGTTTAGTCATGAAGTCTTTGCCCATGCCTATGTCGTGAATGGAATTGCCTAGGGTTTCTTCTAGGGTATTTATGGTTTTAGGTCTTACATTTAAGTCTTTAATCCATCTTAATTTTTGTATAAGACATAAGGAAGGGATCCAGTTTCAGCTTTCTGCATATGGCTAGACAGTTTTCCCAACACCATTTATTAAATAGGGAATCCTTTCCCCACTGTTTTGTCAGGTTTGTCAAAGATCAGATGGTTGTAGATGTGTGGAATTATTTCTGAAGCCTCTGTTCTGTTCCATTGGTCTATATATCTGTTTTGGTACCAGTACCATGCTGTTTTGATCACTGTAGCCTTGTAGTATACTTTGAAGTCAGGTAGCATGATGCCTCCGGCTCTGTTCTTTTTGCTTAGGATTGTCTTGGCTATGCAGGCTCTTTTTTGGTTCCACAAGAAATTTAAGGTAGTTTTTTCCAATTCTGTGAAGAAAGTCAATGGTAGCTTGATGGGGATACCATCAAATCTACAAATTACTTTGGGCAATATGGCCATTTTCATATTGATTCTTCCTAAAGAGCGTGGGATTCCTAATGATTCTTCCATGAGCATGGGATGTTTTTCCATCTGTTTGTGTCCTCTCTTATTTCACTCAGCAGTGGTTTGTAGTTCTCCTTGAAGAGGTCCTTTACATCCCTCGTAAGTTGTATTCCTAGGTATTTTATTCTCTTTGTAGCAATTGTGAATGAGAATTCACTCATGATTTGGCTGTTTGTCTGTTATTGGTGTATAGGAATGCTTGCGATTTTTGCACACTGATTTTGTACCCTGAGACTTAGCTGAAGTTGCTTATCAGCTTAAGGAGATTTTGGGCTGAGACAATGGGGTCTTCTAAATATACAATCATATCTTCTGCAAATAGAGACAATTTGATTTCTTCTTTTCCTAACTGAATACACTTTCTTTCTCTTGCCTGATTGCCCAGGCCAGAACTTCCAATATTATGTTGCATAGGAGTGCTAAGAGAGGACATCCTTGTCTTGCACTGGTTTTCAAAGGGAATGCTTCTGGCTTTTGCCCATTCAGTATATTTGCTGCAAGTTTGTCATAAATAGCTCTTATTATTTTGAGATACTTTCCATCAGTACCTAGTTTATTGAGAGTCTTTAGCATAAAGGACTGTTGAATTTGGTCGAAGGCCTTCTCTGCATCTATTGAGATAATCGTGATTTTTGCCTTTGGTTCTTTATGTGATGGATTACGTTTATTGATTGTATATGTTGAACCAGCCTTGCATCCTGGGGATGAAGCCGACTTAGTCATGGTGGATAAGCTTTTTGATGGGCTGTGAGAATCGGTTTGTATTTTATCAAGGATTTTCACACTGATGTTCATCAGGGATATTGGCCGGAAATTTTCTTTTGTTGTTGTGTCTCTGCCAGGTTTTGGTATCAAGATGATGTTGGCCTCATAAAATGAGTCAGAGAGTATTCCCTCTTTTTCTATTGTTTGGAATAGTTTCACAAGCAATGGTAACAGCTCTTCTTTGTATCTCTGGTGCAATTCAGCTGTGAACTCATCTGGTCCTGGACTTTTTTTGGTTGGTAGGCTATTAATTACTGCCTCAATTTCAGACCTTGTTATTGGTTTATTCAGAGATTCAACTTCTTCCTGGTTTAGTCTTGGGAAGGTGTAAATGTCCAAGAATTTATCCATTTTGTCTAGATTTTTCTGGTTTATTTGCATAGAGGTGTTTGTAGTATTCTGATGGTAGTGGGTATTTCTGTGGGATTGGTGGTGATATCCCCTTTATCATTTTTTTATTGCATCTATTTGATTCTTCTCTCTTTTCTTCTTTAACAGTATGGCTAGGGCATGATGGCACACGCCTGTAATCCCAGCTACTGAGGAGGCTGAGGCAGGAGAATCGCTTGAACCCAGGAGGCAGAGTTTGTGTTGAGTCGAGATTGTGCCATTGCACTCCAGCCTGGGCAAAAAGAATGACACTCTGTCTAAAAAAAAAAAAAAGTCTGGCTAGTGGTCTATTTTGTCGATCTTTTTGAAAAATCAGCTCCTGGATTCATTGATTTTTTTGAAGGGATTTTTGTGTCTCTATCTCCTTCAGTTCTGGGAGAGAGATCCAAGATGGCCAATTAGCAGCAGCTCAGGATTGTAGCTCCCAGTGAAAGCACAGAGAGTGAGTGGACGCCGCAATTTCAGATGAATTTTTGTTGCCCACAAACAGGGAGATTCCCGTCGGAGGAGCCACACGGGTCGCCAGTGTGACTCTTTTGGCCGGCGCGGCTGTTTTGCCGGTGCCCTGGCATGGCGCTTCTCCATGCAGAGTACACGGAACTGGGTGCCCTTTTAGTCAGGCTCGACTGATCCCATCCCCACAAGGAGAACAGCAATTAGAAGCACTGAGGACTAGAGTTTCACGGCAAGCACAGCTGAACCCAGGAAGGCCTAGCTCTGTGGGGAAGGGGCATCCGCCAAAGGAAAACTAAGAAACAGAAAAAACTTCATCACCAATAAGCTGTACGT
This sequence comes from Cheracebus regulus, assembly GCA_963574635.1. NCBI lineage: Eukaryota > Metazoa > Chordata > Mammalia > Primates > Pitheciidae > Cheracebus > Cheracebus regulus. Next base: position 138 of record CAUYQU010046012.1, on the reverse strand, counting down.
CCACTCAGAGACCCAATCTGAAAGTCGGCAATTACAAAGACGACAGGTGGATAAATCCACAAAAATGGGAAGAAACCAGTGCAAAAAGGCTGAGAACACCCGAAATCAGAATGCCTCTCCTCCTACCGGGGATCGCAG